>PVIJ01004195.1:0-121404 GCA_004024925.1 Scalopus aquaticus | reverse complement strand
CCCCGTCTGACCCCCAGGAGGTCCCCCTCCCACAGTCTGCAGGATCTCCCTCCTGACCCCACTTAGAGGACCCCACTCTCCCCCATACCTTTTCTCCAGGGTCGCCACTGTCTCCCCGGGGTCCTTTGTCTCCATCTGTGCCCCGAGGCCCTCGTTCACCCTGGAGCAGGGCCGGAAGTCAGGGTCGGGGGCTGGAAGCCCCCTCTCTCTGAGATTTGAGTTCTCAGAGGCGCTGACCCAGCCCCCACAGCAGCCCCTCACGTACCCAAGGGAGACCCAGACTACACATGGGTAATACCCACTCACCATGTCCCCCTTGGCACCCTGTGGCCCCGGAGGCCCCAAAGCCACGGCTGAGTCTCCCTGAGTGGACGGGGGCAGTCAGAGGGTCAGGAGCACCTTCGACCCCCCACTGCTACCCTCCCCCATGCCCACACGCACCTTGTCACCCTTTTGCCCCACAGTTCCAGCATCACCCTGTTGGGTAGAAGAGTGTGAGTCTCACCCAGATGAAGGAGTTTTTTCCTTTTTTGAAGATTACAAAAGTCTTTTCATTTTTTCATGTAATGATGTAAAACACAAATGTTGATTTGACATATATTCACATATAATCTTTCCTCTCACTTGACAACTGACAGATTGGGGAACTTCTATAACCCCTCTATGGAGCATAGTATATTAGTATCCCAAAGTTTATTCCAACCCACTCTTCTTCTTACACCCTAAAATATCTTCAGTGGTCCTCTCTGGTGGCGCAACTGGTTAAGCGCAGCACTATGAAGCTATCCAGAGCCAGTGCAGCACGAGTTCGATCCCCGGCCAGGGAGAGTCCCACATGGCGCAGCAGACCTCTCCTGTTTCACCCGCTGCTCCCCTCAGCAGTGTGTTTCTGTCGATCTGCCTGTTCTGCTCCCCAATCTGTCTCTGGTGAATCCTCTCACCACCCCACACCTCTGGCGTACACCCCAGCTTATATGTATAAATAAATAAATCTTTTTTAAAACAATAAAACATCTTCAGTACGGCGTGTGCTGAGATAGAGCCACAAGAACACGGAGGTGCCCAAGTCACTTCAACTTTCAGCCATTTGGGTTTGCAGTGTGGCAGATCCCACACGGAGAACTTTGATGAGAGAGTCTGACCAGGGTCAGCAGCCCGGAATGGGGGTGAAATCAGGCAGGGGAGACCCAAGTTCTGAATTGCAAGATCCATCCCCATCCTCACTCACCCCCACTTCCCCCAGTTCCTTACCTTCTCCCCACGCTCCCCACGGTTGCCTGGGGGTCCCTGTAGGAGAAAAGGACTATCACCTAAGGGAATTGTGGGGTTCTGTGGGGCAGCTCAGGGGGCAGGGGAGGACTAAAGGGGTTCCAGACAATAGGGGAAACAAAGGACCGGAGAGTAAATCGGAAGCAGAGGCCCAGAGGGCTGCAGAGAGCACCCCGGGAGCACAGACGGCGTGGGCAAGGGGCTGCAGAGACACCACAGCGCCTTTCCCACGGGACCCACCACGAGTCCGCGGGGTCCCTCCTGTCCTGGGCGGCCATCTTCACCCTGGATGGTGACATTAAGATCACTGACTCAGAGGTCGGACACCAGAGGTGAGAGCTGCGACAAGGCGGCCACGCTGGTCTCGGGCTGTGTCTGCACAGCAGGCCATACGTACCCGGACACCTGGCTCCCCACGCTCCCCGCGGGCCCCCGGCAGCCCCGCTCCAGGGTTCCCCTGCAGATCAAAAAGACACGGAGGGCAGTGAAGGGTTCGGGGAGCGAGGACCACAGGAGGCTAGTGACGGGTCGGTGGGGGTTGGAGGGAGTGACAGGGGCCAGGAAAGAGCCAGGGGGATTAGCCCATCTACCTTGTCTCCTTTGAGTCCAGAGGTCCCAGGCGCTCCCTGTGGACAGAGTGAAATGAGGGTCCTGTGGCCCATAAAGGCGCACACCCCCCCAGTCACAGCGTGTGGCGGAGTCCCCGGGGCGTCTCCACGAAGACAGACTCCCATACCAGGGGCATGTGGGTACCAGGGCACATCCACTCACCACTGACCCTGGTGGTCCAGGTGGCCCCAAGGGGCCTGGGGCTCCTTCTCTCCCCGGGAGGCCCGCCAGACCCTACCAGAAAATAAGGCAAGAAAATCAGAGAGTAACTTGGGAGACTTCCTCCCCTCTGCCCTCCCCAAGGCTGGGATGCCCCAAGATAGGTTCTAGGCCCCATTCTCTGCCTCACCCACTACCGCATTCAGAGGTGCGGCAGACACCCAGTCCCCTCAGGCTGTTCCCAGCGCCCTTACCCGCTCTCCACTGGGGCCTGGCTGACCCGTCTCGCCTCGAGGGCCTGTCTGACCAGGGAACCCAACAACACCAGGAGCACCAGGTGGTCCAGGGGGGCCCAAGTCTCCCTGGAACAGAGACAGTAAAGAGAGACATGTCCCCAACACGACCCCTTCTCAGGACTGGCCCATAACACCCTCCACCTCCCGCTGCCAGGGGCCTCCCTGCCCACTGCCCCCACCCCTGTGATGGGCATCAACTCACCTTCAGACCTGGAGGACCAGGTGGTCCAGAGGGACCCTGGATCCCAACTCCTGGGTCACCCTTCATGGGAAAGAGGGGTCAGAGCAGGCTCGGGGAGTCTCAGGTCCGTGACTCCCAGCAGGGACATTTTGGAGCACACATACCTGGTGACCCTTGAGCCCCGGAGCCCCTTTCTGACCCTAAACAATAAAGTAAGCAGCACTTAGGAACACAAACTCAGACCCTCGGCATGGCCCCCAAATATTCCCAGGAGGCGACCACACACCTCCGAGAGTACAGAGGACGTGACCACAGACGTGTGGGACGCACACGTGAGCAGACATGAGGCAGGACAGACGTGAGCGCAGAAGCGCGGGAGCTCAGGCAGCAGCAGGGGCCCAGCCACACCCCGCTCAGGTGGCCGAGACGTGCGCCCAGACATGCACTAGACACGTGGAGCACAGACGGGAGGAAAGGGGCAGCGTGGACACCCAGGAGAGGCCCACAGAACTCCAAAGTGTCCTGAGGCCGAGAGATCAGACACGGCGAGGGACAGTGACCTAGGAGAGGCACGTGCGCACAAAGCCTGGGGGCGTGGAAGCCAAGCTCACGGCCCCTGCGCCTTGCCCAGGCAGGGGCGTGCTGGAAGGTGGCCAGGCTCAGGCTAGGCCCAGGCCCAGCCCCTGCGTCCACAGTCACTCTCCAAGCAGGCCCCAGACTCACATCTTCCCCAGGATCTCC
Source organism: Scalopus aquaticus (assembly GCA_004024925.1). Taxonomy (NCBI): domain Eukaryota; kingdom Metazoa; phylum Chordata; class Mammalia; order Eulipotyphla; family Talpidae; genus Scalopus; species Scalopus aquaticus. The sequence goes on along the minus strand of PVIJ01004195.1, from coordinate 118,149 downwards.
AGGCTCCCCGGCACGGCCAGCTTCACCCTACACAGAAAGGGTGGTGAGCAGTCCGGACCCCAACCTTACCCCTCCCTGCCCAGGTTCAGGCCCCAGGACTAGGCCCTCCTCACCTTCTCGCCACGCGGCCCCGGCAGTCCTCGGTCACCTTTGGCTCCCTGAGAGATGGGGCAGCAGGTGACGTGGGGGGCAGGGGCAGGGCAGAGGAGACTCAAGGAGGGAGGCCTGTAGCCCGGGGCGGGCATACTATGGAAGCTGAGGCTCATGAGCGTGGGACACTGCTGTCTGGGGCTCCGTACTCACCGGCTCTCCCACCAGGTCTCCAGCAAGGCCTCCAGGGGCTCCCTGATAAGAGAGAAGGATGAGGGGGATTCCTCGGCTCCCACACAGAGCTCCTCCTCCCAGGCCTCCCACACTCACCTTCTCTCCCTTTGCTCCAGGGGGCCCGACTGCAGCCTGTGGGAGGGTGGGGGGGAGAATGCCTGCTGAGCTACCTTGCTTCCTCCCTCTGCCCCACCCCCACCCAAAACTTGGGGAGGGGGCAGGGAAGCTGGTAGAAAGGATGGGTGTCAAGGTTAAAGATCACCTGTCCAGGGGTCCCCATGGGTCCAGGCTCTCCTTTAGGTCCGGCGGGGCCAGGCAGACCTGGCGACCCCTATGGCAGAGCCGCGTGAGAAACTGCCGTTCTCCTACCCTGCCCTCCTGCCCACCCTTCACCCTCCAGGCACACGACTGGGCACAGGGCCCACGCAGGCCTGCAGCGAGCTGCCCCCAGAACACACCGGCACGCCAGGGGCTCCTCTGTCTCCATCTTTTCCACTGGCACCATCACGACCTGGGGCTCCCGGCTTCCCTGTCTCCCCCTGAGAGGGAGGAGCTCTGTCAGGGACCTGTCCGCTCAGCCCCCGGCCCTGAAGCCCAGCCCTCATGCCCAAGACTCACCACTTGTCCTGGCAAACCTGGTGGCCCCTGAGGACCCTGAGAAGACAAGTCAGATGTAAGGGGGGACATGGGACAAGAGACAGAGGACTTGGGAGAACACGGGACCCAGAAGGCAGGCGCATGGCGGGCTCACTCACCACAAGGCCTGAAGAGCCAGGGGGGCCGGGAAGCCCCACAGCTCCCGTGGGGCCAGGGAGACCCTGAGGGAAGAAAAGGCTCAGGGCAACTCCAAGCACACCCAACTCCCTGGGGGTCTAACCCGCAAGCGGGGCCACTCACCCGGCCCGGCGGTCCTGTCTCTCCAGGCTCTCCCTGCCAAAACCAAGGTTGTGTGAACCCACAGGCGGATGAGAAGCTCCTCAGCCCCAGTCCACAAGCAGAGCCCACGTGGACCAGGCACCTTGGTGCCAGCCTCCCCAGGGCAGTGACGGCCCAGGAAGTTAACAGTGTTACCCTGATGCAGGCGCGGCTTGAAGGAGCCCCCTCCAGCCGCACGGCAGCGCACACCCATGCTCACCTTCAGGCCAGAAGGTCCCTGGGGTCCTGCCGGGCCAGCAAGTCCCTAGAGAAAATTGTCAAAGGGTCAGAATGATCTGCCTGGCCCAGGAATGAATACACACATGGCCTGGGTCATCAGCAGGGCCCGATGCCTGTTCCACCCCCTGGACAGTGCCCCTCATCACTTACCGGGGCACCAGATGGTCCTGGGTCTCCATGGCCACCCTATCAGAAAGAGTAAGTCTGAGGCGGGAGAGCCAGTACCATGGGGAAACTGAGGCAGTAGTGCCCGTTGTGGAGATTGGGCACGTGACGGAGGCAGGAGGGATGGGGTACTCACCGCTGGGCCAGGAGCCCCCCTCAGACCTTGTTGACCCTGGATGGAGAAGGGAGCTGCTGAGCCTCAATCTGGGCCTCTCTTGAGCCTGCTCCCACCCTCTGGAGCCTTTCCCTGGGGGACCCACCCCTCTCAGGCACGGATTAATCCATACCCAGGACTGGCCCTCACGAATTCAGATAGGTGCGCTCACACGTGTGCACACACACACACAGCCCACCTTTCACAGACGTCACACATCTGCACTCACACCTGCACACAGACACAGCCCCCCCCCCCGTGACACACGTAGATGACCCCACAGGGGTCCCGCTGATGAGCACACAGCGGGGGGCGGGGGGCGGGGGATTGCAGGTTCCAGAAGAGCCTGAGCCAGGCTGCTCCTCCCACCACTCACCGGCTTTCCCTCAGGCCCAGCCACACCACGCTCTCCTGGTAGACCCTGAAGAGAGCAGGTTTAAGGCCACACAGCCCTTGTGGCCCCACCCCAGCTCCTAGGCCCATCACCCCAGGGGCCCCCGGCTGCAGTCCTGCAGCACGGCACGGGGGCGAGGTGCGTGCCGGCACAGGGGCGGCGTGGGGCGGGCACTCACCGGGCTGCCGTCACGGCCCCTCTGTCCAGGCTCTCCCTGGTCTCCCTTGAGGCCTGGCACACCCTGCAAGCAAGTGTCGTGCGCTGAGCCCCTGATCGCCGCCCTGCGCCCACGTACAGACACCCCGGTGTGCCCCACGGAGGGGGCAGACGTGGCATGGGGGTCCTCACCCGGTCTCCTTTGGGGCCTTGGTCGCCTTCGCCGCCGGGCTCCCCCTGTGGGCATGACATGGCAAGTCGGGCTCTGGTGCCACGGAGGGAGCAGCCCCCAAGTGGGTCCCACACACTGACCTTAGCACCCTTGAGTCCAGGAGGCCCTTGCTCTCTAGGGAGTCCAGCACCTGGCTCGTCCACCGTCACCTGCAAGCACAAGGTCACAGGGGAGAGGCGTCACAGAGACATGGCGGTCGTCGCGGACCAGGGCAGAGGGCTGAGCGGTCGGGCACCACATGGAGTTTCTGGGACCCAAGCTAACATCGGTCTCCTGGTGACACAGCGACCGGCCTAGGACGGAGCTGGGGTGATCACCTTGGGGCCAGGGGGGCCGGGAGGTCCAGGCAGGCCAGGAGGGCCGTCTCTGCCCTGCAGAAAAGAAGGACATGGGGTGGCGGCCGCGGTGCAGCCTCCGGGCAGGCCCATCCGGAAGCCCATCCCGGCTCACCTGCTCTCCTCGGTCTCCTTTCTCACCCCGTTCTCCCTGAAGTGCAAATACAAGGTGAGGGCTAGGTCCTGGGGGGCCCAGCTCTCCTGACCCCGCTTCCCGGCCCTCCCGCCAGCCCCCAGGCTCACCCTCTCTCCTGGCCTTCCTGCCTCCCCCACACCGCCAGCCCGGCCTGGGAGCCCAGGAATACCGGGCTTTCCAGGCTCCCCGGCAAGGCCGGGAGGTCCGGGAGGGCCCCTCTCCCCAAGAGCCAGTCCAGGCGGCCCCTGAGGGCCGGGATCTCCACGCTCTCCTTTCGGCCCGCGGTCTCCGGAAAAGCCGATGGGACCCTGGAGGAGCAGAAGAGTGAATGCCGGTGGCCACACAGCCGCACGCCCACAGACACACCCAGTGCAGCCAACACACACCTCCTTGCCTGGGGCGCCCCGCTCGCCTGGCTCCCCCTTGGGGCCACGACGCCGTTCAGGCACAGGCACAAAGACGCCAGAGCTCTCATCCCAGGTCTCCACAATCTCGCGCAGGGCAGAGGCCTGAGGGGTGGGAGTAGTGGGGCCCATCACCCATGCCCTGGCTCTGCCCTCTGGGCAATACTTGCTGCAGCCGCCCCCAGCCCCAGGCCCTGGATGGCCTACCTTGATGCCAATGTTTTCCAGCAACCGCTCCACGTTCTGAGAACACAAGCTCGGTCGGGGGCTGCCAAGGAGGAAAAGCCCCCGCCTCTGCCCCAGAAACAGCCTCCGTGCCCTCTTCCCCAGGACTCTTGCCCCGAGGACCCTTGGGTGAGGTTGCGGGAGGTCCCTGAGCTCCTCCCTGCACGTCCCCTTGCCCAGTTTGCCCTGAGTGTAGGTTCCAACAATCCCCAAGGGCAGGGGATGGAGCAGCCGGGACAGAACGGTGGGGCCGCTCAGCAAGAGGAAGGGGATCAGAGGGCCCCCTAGGGGCCTGAGTCAGTCCCAGCCTCACTCACCCCCACGCTTCCAGGCTCTCCCCTCAGGCCACGCTCTCCGGGGAGGCCCTGGAGACAGAAACAAGCCGCTGGACCCCACTTGTGGGGTGTGTGTGTGTGTTTATACATGTGTGTGTGTATATGTGGGTGTTATGGCTACCGGCTATGTGAAAAATGTGGGGGTCTCACCTGTTCCCCTCTGAGTCCAGTCTCCCCACGGTCACCCTGCAATAAAGAATGACCAGGTGGGGTAAATGCTCCCACGCCTGGCCAGCCCTCCACCACTCCCCTACCCAACACACACACCCACCTTGGGGCCTGTGCTTCCTGGAACACCAGGGAAACCCTAAGACAGAATACAAAGGGGTCACATGAGATCATGGAGTCCCAAGAGGGTGTCTGGTGGGGGCAGAAAGACCCGTTGCCCCCAGGTCCCAGAACTGCCCAGGACACTCACCTGGCCAGGAGGGCCAACCTGCCCCGGGAGGCCTGGCGGACCCTGAAGTCCGGGGCTACCAGGAGCTCCACGCTCACCCTTCGGTCCGTCGTGACCCTGAGGAGGATGCATCCGGCATCAGGACCCTGAGGCCCCAGAAGAATGGAGCCCCAGAGCACAGGGTTAGGGTGGGGGTGGGGGCCGAGACCTCAGAAGACTCGAGCACTCACTTCTCTCCCGGGGGGGCCGGAATCTCCCTTCTCTCCCTGAGGAAGACAAGCGCTTCAGACACAGCTCCAGTCTGAGACCAGAGCAGCCTCAAGCGAGGGACCTTACCTTTCTCCCGTCTTCTCCGGGGTCCCCGGGTTCTCCCTGTGGGCAGAGGACTCACATCAGCCCAAACATTGCCCAGCATCTGGCCACAAGACAGTCTTGGCAGATCTCGGGAGACGATGTCTGCGCCGCGGCCCGAGCCTCTGCTGTCTGAGCGCAGGCTGTGACCTCTGACTGAGCACTTGCACGTGGGAGGCCGTGCCAGGGTGTCTGCTCGCCTTCACAGCCAACTGGCCGCGTCCTCCCTTCTTTGACCTTCTAGATATAATCCACACGTATGCACCTCTCTCTGGGGGGGTGAGTGTCCACCTGTCCTGGGTGTGTGTCTGCATGGACCTGTGGGCTGTGTGTCCCAGTAGGCAGCACTGGGGAGGCGTCTCAGGCTGCCTGCACCTCACGTATGCACATTCTGGGCTTACCGTGTGCACGCAGGAGGGACATGTGTGTGCTTGTCCCTGGTATCTTGGGAATTGTCTGTGTGTCTTGGGATCTGTCTGCAAGTCTTGTGAGTATCTCAATTCATGTGATCAGGAGCAAGCGAGTGAGTTTGAATGCACGTGTCACCTGTCAGAGTCACAGACGTGAGTCTCACCCCATCTCAACATAGATCCCCTTGTGAGCCTGGGTCTGTGTCTTAGTGCCTACTTGTGTCGGTGTGTCAACTTGTCTCCAAGTGTCCCTGAACGTGACTTCACAGCAGTGTGTCTGCCTCTTTGCTTGTGCTATCTCGGCAGGTGTCAGTCCGTCCGGGCACAAATCAGCATGTCCACCATGTCCACCCAGGTGACTCGCTGTGTCTGCGAAGCTGCCCTTGTCTGCACGTGGACGTGTGTTTTGGGGTGTACCCACGTATCTGTGCTAGGTACACAGGTGCCACTCTGCATGTGTCCCCATGTGCCTCTGCGCAGCGAGGCTACGCACACGCATTGGTGTCTGGTGGTGGGTGTTACTGCGTGTACCCCGGACACTCACAGTTTTCCCGCTCAGGCCAGGTTTGCCGTCCTCGCCTGACTTTCCCTGTGGAAACAGATTATGAGGCAGAAGTGAGAGTAGGACGAGGGCAGAAAGGGGAGAGTGGGAGCATGAAAGCCGGAACTCACCGGTGCTCCAGGGGGGCCAGGGGGGCCATGTTCTCCTCGGAGGCCTGGAAGCCCCTGGAAAAAGTCTTTGCTAGCATTGAGAGGGCCCCTGAGATATTCCCTGGGGCACACTCCAGACAGGGAAGACCCCTCTAAGATCCTCTTCCAGTGACACCCAGAATTGGCTGTCCCACTGAGATCTATGTCTGAGGCAGAGACCCCATGAGTTGCAGGGGAGGGGGTTCCTACTGAGACCCAAGGGCAAAAACCCAGGACACTGAGGAGCCTAAAGCCCCAAGGTAGAAAAGTTCACGAAGTGGGACTCTGCTAAATCTGCCTACCGGGGACTGGGCCCCCCCCAAGGACAGGGCCGGACCAACACCCAATTTGGCCAATGCTGTAATAATGACAAGCTGCCTGCAGTTCATGTCGGACCCCTGGGCCACCCTCCACCCTACCGTTTCCCCTCACTTACATCTCTTCCTGGGTCCCCAGCTTTGCCCGTAGCACCCTAAGGAAAAACTCAGTCAGGGAGTCTGTAGTGGTCATGGGGAAAGGGCCACTAGTTCGTACGAAGTTAAGGCCTGCTTGCCTGTAGCACCCCCGCCCAGCAGAGCTCTAGACACCGCTTACCCATCAGGCCCTAGAGCTCCTCACGACCCAGATGACCCCGGGTGAGACTGGGGCCAGGGGAGAGCGCCACCAAGCAGTGGCCACCGTGACTCACGTGCAGCCCGGGGGGGCCAGGGGCTCCTGGTTTCCCATCCAACCCACTCCGGCCGTCCAGCCCAGGGGGGCCCCGGTCACCCTGAGGAAACAGAGTGGTAAGAGGCCTCAAAGGATGAGAGGAGGCTAAGAATGCAGGTTCACAGTCAAAACCCCCATGCTCACTCAACTCACCTTTTCTCCTGCAGGGCCTCGGACACCTGGGTCTCCCTGGAGAGAACAAAGGCCAGATGAGAGATGAGAATAGATGGGGTCTTAGCCTGACGGGACAGTGCGTAGAACTCACCTGGGGGCCTGAGGGCCCCCGCAGTCCGTCAACACCCTAAGGACAGAGGGAGGGAGAAATCAGAGCAGCTCCTCCCACCCCACACCCCCCCATGGGGTCAACCACACTCACCCTCTCCCCAGTGGCTCCAGGGGGGCCGGGGTCACCCTTGGGTCCTCGAGGACCCTCTTGTCCACGGTCCCCGGGCTCTCCCTGTGGCAGATACAAGCCTGTTGAGGGCCCAGCAGCAGGGCCGCAGGCAGGCCTGTCGCGGGGCACTGGGCTTCCGGGGCCCACAGAGTCACCCCCCAGACCCTGGTACCTTCTCTCCAGCTCCAGGCCCCGTGTCTGCCTGCGGGAGGAGCAGATAGTGAGGAGAACGGTGCAATGAGGGCAGGCGGAGGTGGTGAGGGGGCTGGTGACGGACTATGGGATCAGTTAAGCTGGCAAGGGGTGGGGGGCGTGAGTCCATGGATGGAATGAGGGGACACAGGTGCAGTCACCGGGCAGGCGACGGAGAAGACAGAGGACCAGGTCCAGCTCAGCCCTTACCAGCCTTCCAGGGGCTCCTGGGGGACCCTGGGAAAGGAAACCATTATAGTCAACGGGAGCCCTGCGGTCCCAGGGCATGGCTCAGGTTTGCCCAGGCTCAACTCTAAGCCAGGTTCCTTGTAGTGCCCCAATGCCAATCCCCAGGAGGCGGGTCAGGCCTGGAAGTGGCCACCGCATGACCTCCAGGCCACTTATGTGGGCACTAACCAGAACGAGCCCTGGGAAGCCCAAGCCCCTGCGCCCAGAACATTGGCAATACTCGCCGGCTCTCCACGGTCACCCTTGGGTCCAGATGGTCCAGGGCTGCCCTGAAAAGTCAGAGTCGGGTCACTCAGGATAAGCAGAAGCTTTGAGGGGTTTTAGAAACATCTTAAGGACTCATGGGGTTCCTGGAGAACTTTGGGGGGCTGTGGTGATGGGGATCATAGGAAGAGAAGCTTCGGAGGGCTTAGATAGTAGGGGTGGGTGGCAGGATGGGTGTTAGGAATTGACTGGGCAGGGGGCCACAGCTGGGGTTGTAGTCAGGGGCAGAGGCTGGGGCTTACATTTCGTCCATCCTCTCCAGGATCTCCCTGGTCTCCCTTCTCACCCACAGGTCCCCGAGCTCCAGGTAGCCCCTGAGAAGAGCAGCTGGTCTGAGACAGACCCTCCCAGCATTTTGTAGTTTTATCCATAATCCCCCACACTTCCCAGGCTCCCCATCATCCCCCAAACCACACCAGAGTCGTCTGTCACCCCATGCCTCTCTCCAGACTCATTGCCCATTATCCCCCTCAGAGCTGCTCGCCCCTCATGCCCACCCCCATCAGCTCTCCCCGCCCCCTGGCTTCTCCCTGCCAGCCTTACCCGAAGGCCACGCTCGCCAGCCTTTCCAGGCAAACCTGGGTCGCCCTGGTGAAGGAGAGAAAGCCATGCGGGCAGGTGAGTTAGGCTCAAACTAACTCGGGGAATGGGGAGGTGAGGAAGGCCTGGGCACCAGCTGGAAGGCAGGCAGGCGGGTGACCAGAACTCCCAGCCCACCGAGATCACAGTCCAAGGGTCAAGGAGCAGAAATCGCAGTGGGAAGGAGTCTTACCGGGGGACCCTCATCTCCTTTCTCTCCAGCTTCGCCCTGTGAGACATGGGAGTCAGCCCTGGTCCCGAGACCTCCAGAGGTGACGCAGATGCCGACCGCACCAGCTCCCCTGTGACCCAGGACTCCCCCAGTTCAGTCCCCTTACATCTCGTCCTCGGGGGCCAACAGGTCCCGAGGAGCCGGGCCGCCCAGGGTCCCCCTTCTCTCCAGGAGGCCCCGAGTCTCCCTGTGGAGGAGGCAAGAGTGAGGTCAAACGTGTCGAGCAGTGACCCAGGAATGCTGAGTTTACCTAAGGATACAGGTACTCACCGGGGGGCCAGCTCTGCCGCTGAGGCCAATGGGACCCTATGGGGATGGGGAAGGGGGATAAGACTTAGTTGGGGCTCCCAGGAACCACCTCATCTCCCTCCGTCATGTTCCCCAACCCCACATTTATTCACCCGGTCTCCAGGGTCTCCTTTGGGGCCAGGGTCTCCAGGAAGAGTCAACCCAGGTAGACCCTATGGGTGAAAATATCAGAAGTCAGGGGGGAACCTTCACCTGCCCTACCCCTAAGCCTTTCCCCTTCACTCACCCGCTCCCCTTTGACTCCAGAAGCTCCTCTGGGCCCAGCGGGCCCTGCATCTCCCTGGAGGTAGAAGAGACAGTGAGCACCACCCCCAGGCTCTATGACCTCCATGCCCACCCCCCACCGCCCCCACCCAGCAATCAAGCTGCAGCTCTTCCAACCTCCAGGGCAGGCCCGAAGGCAGGGGCAGGTCCTGTGACCTTGACCTCCCTGGAACAGCCTCCCTTCCCTCCTGCCAGACTCACCTTTTCTCCCTTGGCTCCTGCACCATCAGGTCCCTGAAAACAAACAGGACAGAAGCAGCTTGACCCCGCCCGGGAATCTTGCCACAGCCCTGCCTGGGATGGAGGCATAGAACTGGAAGGCGCAGAGCTCAGTCTCTGCCCAGAGATCACCAGCTCCCCACGGAGCAGGGCAGAGGACACAGAGCTCACGCCTGCCTGGTGGTCATAGGACAACGAGGTCACAGCCGAGTCCAGAGGCGCGTTACGGCAGGAGAGCCACAGACCTCCGAGGGTGCCCAGGGTCCGAGGTTACAGGGGCACGGCCTGGGACACTGACACAGGTGGGTCACTGCTCAAGGGCGTGCTGCTCAGAGCCCTCCTTCACTCACCGCCACTGCAGGGTGCCCAGGGACACCAGGCTCCCCCTGCGGAGAAAGGATGGGGGCAGGAATGGGACCCAAGGCCCGTGTCTCCCTGCGCTACCAGAGGGAAGTGGGTCCCCATCCGAGACACACCTTCTCTCCTCGGCGACCAGCGGGTCCTGGTGGTCCCTGCACGTGGAGAAGGCGTGAGCCCGGAAGTGAGGAGCACGTGAAGGCCCCACTCCTGGTCCCACCAGTCACACACTCACTTCAGGACCCTCAGCTCCAGGATGGCCAGCAACTCCCGGCAGCCCCTGGGGAAGAGGAGCAAAAAACGTTGAACCGCCTGGATGGGGGCAGGATGATGATGGCAAATGATGATGGGGTGTGGCTGGTGAGGCATCATGGAAAATCAGGATTTAGGCAGGAGCCAAAGCCCACAGATGGGTGGAAGTCAAGGTCAGTTCAGCAGGGTCAGAAATTAAAAGTGGGTCCTTGGGGTTAAGGGCTAGATCCTGCAAGTGAAGAGGGGTGGAGAGGCAGGGCAATGGGGATCTAGGGTGAGAGCTCAGAACCAGGAGGCGTCACCGGGCCCAGTCAGCTGGCACTGCCATCAGGGGGCTCACCTGGGGTCCCGGCAGGCCAGGGGAGCCACGTTCACCCTGTTGGGAGAGAGCGGGTCAGAGCTGAGTCTTGCCCCAGACTCTCCATGGCCCGGAGAGGCCCCCAGGCTGCACTTACCTTCTCTCCAGTCTCACCCACAGCCCCGGTCTGTCCCCGTTCACCCTGAGGGGAGAGTTAGGGGAGGGGCCTTGACCACTGAATTCCAGACAAGGTGTTTCAACTTCTCACCGTCCCTCCTCTGAAACCACAGCCTCTGTCCTGAGAGAATCCCCATATCCTGACCCTCTCAGCTCCCCTAGTCCTAGAGGGGGTCAGGACGCCTCATACTTCCACTCCACACCCCCTCAATGGCACTTACTTTGGGACCAGCATCTCCAGGAGGTCCCCGTAGTCCCTAGAAAGGATGAATTTGGGAGTTCAGAGATTTGGGTTTTGGCACGATGGCGGTGACTGCTGAGGGCTGAGAACCGGGGTTAGCATCAGGCCCACCATACTCAACCCCCAACCGCTACACTCACCCGCTCACCCGGGAACCCAGGTTGCCCTGGGAGGCCTGGGGCTCCATCCTCACAGTCACCCTGAAGGAGACACAGATTAGCAGAAGACCTAGGAGAAGCTCCACCCTGCCCCCCAGCACTCAGCCCCACCCCGCCCCCAACTGGGACACCAAAACATCAGTTCTCCTACTTTTTCTCCTTTCCCTCCAGAGGGGCCAATTGGGCCTTGGGGTCCAGGGCTTCCAGGAAGACCCTAGGAGGAAACAAGAAAAATGTGAACCCCAAACTGAGGCACAGTACCCACCCTCTGACATAGCTGAACCCCCAGCCCCTCCCTTCACGCCCCTCACAGTCCCCAGCAGAGCATGGAGTCTCCCTACCGGCAGTCCAGGCTCCCCTGGAGTGGTGCCACCCACGCCGGAGCCGGGGGGGCCCTGAGCGAGAACAGCAGGTCAGGGGCGGCCGGAGGGATTGACTTCAAGCCGCCACCCGCACACCCGGCCCCTCGCTTACCCGTTCCCCACGATCTCCCTTGTCACCCTGCAAGACAGATCAAGGCCATGACCCTGGACCTCACGCGCCTCGGGATAGCAGGAGGATTGAGGGTCAGGAGGTTAAAATGGATTACAAGGGTCATGAGGAACTGCAGGGTCATGGGGGGTTGAGGGGTCCCCTGGGCTCAGAGAGACCAGTAGGGGCTGTGTGGGCTCAAATGGGGGCACCCTGTCACAGACCACATGAGGGCCATGACACTGCATGGGGAGGCGGGAGGGGCCATGTTGTTACCTTCACAGCTGTTCCAGGCAGTCCTGGGGGGCCACGGGGTCCTGGGTCCCCCAGTGGGCCACGAGATCCTGGGGGGCCCTGATGGAGAAAACCAAGTATAAAGCGCAACCCCACAGATCCCTATTCTCACCTCCCTTCTAACGGCCCCCGCACCCCACATCACTTGTCTCCCCATACTCTAGAACTTACCGGAGGTCCAGGGTCCCCCTTTCGGCCAGGAAGAGCAGGGCCCTGGCCTCCGCTGACTTGTCCAGGCTCTCCCTGCAGGGGTGGGGAGCAGCAGGCAGGATTCAGGGGGTGGAGCCTTCAGGCGGGAGAAGGTACTAGAGGTGCCCGACCACGCCTATCACACCTCAGCCCTGCCAGCCCTGCTCCCCCCGGGACACCTGGCTACCTCCCTTCGCCTTCACCTACCGGCTCCCCCTTCGGGCCTCGAGACCCTCTTTCTCCCTGAGGACAAAACAGAGAAAATAGTGATGCCTGGGCTCAGGGGGGTCTCAAGGTGGGCCTCGGGACAACATTGCCCCACCACCCCAGGCTTTGGGAAGACGCTGGGAGCAACAGGGAAAGCGACTCACAGGTTGTCCAGGAGGGCCGGGCCAGCCTGGGGAGCCCTGTAAATGGAGCCGAGTGGGGACAGTCAGACCACCCCTCCTCCAGCAGGCGGCCCCACCCTGTGCTCGCCAGGGCCAGGCTCACTCACCTTCGGACCGGGAGACCCAGGAGTCCCAGGGCGGCCGGGGCCGCCTGGTGGCCCATCTGCCCCGGGGAAGCCCTAAGAAGGCAAAGCAATCAGGCGGGAAAGGGGCTCTCCCTCAGTGTCCAGTTTCCCAGACTGTTTTCCCTCCGGACTCCTCGCCACCCCGCCCTGAGTGTGCCTGGGGCCAAGGAACAGAGAGCAGTCCCTCCGAGCTGAGCGGAGCCTGGCCCAGGCACAGGGCAGAGATGAGGCAGATGGCCTTCCCCGACTCCAGGGTCAGAACCTCCACCCACTCGGGCCCCCAGGGAATCTGAGAACCCCACTCTTCCTCCCACCCTTTCCCAAAGTCTCTAGTGTGGCTTATAATATCCACTTAGGTTTCAAAGAATACCCCGTGGTCCTAACTCAGTCTTTTCCTTCTCTTCTCTTCCTTTCTCTTCTAAAAATCCCAAGGGACCTTGGGAGAAATGTCTTAGGGGACTCTCAACAGTCCCCACACTTACCCTCTCACCCTTTGCACTGACACTTCCAGGGGGTCCTTGGGGGCCAGGAGCACCAATCCTGCCCTGGGAGGGGACAGCAGGTAAGGAGGCAGTGAGCCTGCCAGGGCAGAGGTCAGGGGTGGGGAGGTACTCACCGGAAGGCCGGGGGGCCCAGAAGGTCCCTCTTGTCCTTTGAGACCCTAGGAAGGGTAATCAGTTAACCCTGTTATGGCCTCCCCCAACCCCTTGGTCCCCAACCAATTCTCCACACACCCCACCCCACCCCCACCAGGACCACTCACCGTCTCTCCAGGCTCCCCCTTCTGGCCCTAGGGAAAGACAGGTAGGGTTAGAGTCAGGGCGGCAGCTCCAGCTCGGACTCACCACACTCTCAGTCCTGGGCACTTACCTTTGGGCACTGCACCAAGCAAGGCTCTGGCTGTGGCTGTGGACATAGGGTCTCCTTGCGGTCAGGCGGTTCTCCTAAGATCCCCCACATGCCCTCTTCTCCACCACCTAGCCCCCCAGAGACCTCTTCCAAACCTGGGTGGTCAACGCTATCTGGCACAGGGCTGTTGCCAGTCCACCAACTGCCCGGTCCAAGCTTGGACCATCATCCACGGCGAAGAAGGTCTGGACGGGGTCCACGCCCGGCACCGTCTGACGAAGCTGCTCTGGGTCAGCTCCCGCCAGGCCCAGCACCACCACTTTAAGCCCTGAGGAAGGGGCCAGCAGGCTGGAAGACAGTCCTCCTGGGGCCAGGCCCAGTCTCCAGCCCGAGCCCCTCAGCCCCACTCCTCACCCGCAGCCTGGGCCTCCTGGATAGGTCTGAAGATGTCACGTCTCAAGGGCTGATCCACTAGCAGAACCATCACCCCTGGCACATGCCAGCGGCGTCCAGGAGCATCTGGTGCCAGCAGGCGTCTGTGAGCCGTGACTATGGCTGTGTCTGGGAGGAAGGAAATGTCAGAACCCCAGGGCACCAAGCTCCCGAAAAGGCAATGCCAAGAGGCCTCAGGACCCTGTACCGGTCTCACCCGGGTTGTTTCCACTGGGGTCCACGTAGGGAATGTTCCGGATCTTCTGCAGGATGACACCAGGGTCATGGGAGCTGTTCAGCAGTAACAGCAGGGAGGGCTGGTGACTGTAGGACAGGAGGCCAACCTAGGGTGGGCGAGACACAGACCCTGGGACGATGCCAAAGCAGCAAAGGGAGGGGGGGCATAAAAGCTGGGAAAGACATAGAGCCCAGAGGTGTGAAACTGGGCCTGAACATTAGGGCTTCAGCAGCGATGGCAGGCTAAGGAGCCAGCCAGGAGGTGAGGCGATCCGGAGCCTGGGGAAGGGCTAGGAGAAAGCCTGGACTGATGTGATCCTGGGGTGGGGTTGGGCGGGAACACAGGGGTCCAGCTGCCTCGGGGCCAAACCTGGGCCGCGTGTGGTCCAAGAGGCCCAAGTGCAGACACCAGACGTTCCAGGGCTCCCTTCACCGCCTCTGCACGATGAGCATTATCTCGAGTGGCGTGCGGCAGGAACACCACATCCAGCAGGCCCCGGGGACATGCTGCAGGAAGAGAGTGGAGTTACTGAAGTGGTCAGCCCCTCCAGCGGCCCCACTGAGGCCCCTCCCACCAGGCCAAACATACCCACGGTGTATGTGACAGAGGCCTCAGGGCCCTGTACACCCTCCCGGATGGGTGTCAGGGAGAAGACGTAGGAGATGCCGGGCTGTAGCCTTGATATCTGCTGGGAGGTTGAGGTCCCTGGCAGTGTCTGTGCGCCCCCAGGCACTTCTGCAAACGACAGAAAATCAGTTAAGCAGAAGGCACTCCATGCGCCCCAACTGCCAGCCCACCCTAAACCTGGTCCCCTCTCACCTTGGCTAGGACCTCTGAGTGGTCTCCAGGATAGGATGTAGCTGGACACCCCAGACACCGGGGTCCAGGCCAGAGTCACTGAGTTAACTGAGGTGTCCACCACACGCAGGTCAGTGCTTGGGACACGAGGTGACTCTGAAGTAGAAATCAAGGACCGGGGATCAGTCTATGTTCTGAGAACCCAAAGGGAGAGAGCTGAGGAGATCCTGAGGCAGGTTCATCTTAGTGAAGGAAGAAGGTCATTCTGGGACCAGCCCGGAGTCAGGAATGGTACGGGGTGTACACATGGCGTCATTCAGGGTTATGTGGTACAGGAAATCAGGGTGGGTCATCAGTGGTGGGAAGTGCATACCAGGGGAAGTTCCAGGGGAATATGGAACTTCTGGGCTTACCAGTGTATGCAATCACTTCTGTGGGGGGTCCTTCTCCAGTTGGCCCTAAGACACTCAGCCACACACGGTAGGGGGTCCCTGGCTCCAGCCCGTCCAGTTCATAGCTACTGAGCTCCCCGCTCAGGACCCGGGACTGTTCCTGGCCACCTGGGGGCAGGGTCGAGGGTCGGAGGATGCTGCAGACCAGCCGTAAGGGACCCACCTCTTTGCCATCTACCTCGCTAATGAGTCCCCACTAGACTCACTGACTGACCTCGCTAACAGGTTCACCCTCCGTCTGTTCTACCCCTTGCTGGCTGACCCTGCCCACCGACACTCATTGGCCCCACCCACCTGGTTAGCTGATCCCTGCTGTGGTCGCGATCCCACAGACCCCTACCGACAGCCCCTACCCACTCTCAGTGACCTCACCCACAGCCCCGCCCCATCGGTACCTAAACCCCTAGCGGGGACACCTCTCACCTTCTGGTCGCCAACGTAGACGGAAGCTGTATGCCCCGGGCACTGGCTGCCAGCGCAGCCTCAGAGAATGTTCCCCTCGCTGCACCACACGCAGGGTCTCCAAGGCTGGTGGAGCCTCAGGCGCTTGAGGGAAAGCGCAGTTATCAGGGAGGCTCCACCCCCTGGTCCCTGGCCAATCCCAGGCCAACACTGGAACAGGTACCACCCCCAAACCCTCGGACCCTGCCCACAAGACTCCACCCGTCCCAGGTACTTTTTCCAGTCCCGAGCACAAACCCCACCCTCCGAACCGTGCAGGTCACCAATCCAGGGATCGCTTCAGCCCAAGCTCCACCTACGCGTAGTGACGACAATGGAGACCGGCGCGCCCTCACGGTCCCCAACAAGTGCGGTCACTCGCACCGAGTAGCTGACTCCTCCTTCCAGACCCCTTATTTCTGCGGAATCTGTGTTTCCCGGGAGAATCTTCTGTCTCGTAGGGCCACCTGGCCAGGTGAACACAGAGCAGCAGTTAGGGATGGGTGATGGCTAACCAGAGGGGCACTCCCAGCCGGGATGGACAAGAATGGGGTCATGGAACTATACCCTCGCTCTGGCCCCAGGCCAGCTTGTAGGAGGTGGCTCCAGTGACCCCGACCCAGGTGACCCGCAGGCCCTCACTGGAGGCATTGAGGATCTGCAGCTTCGACACACTGCCCACCGGCTCAGGGTCTAGGGTAGAGGCAGGGCACCGAGTCAGGGGCCACTGCATGGCCGGCAGAGGATGCGCTGGCAGAGCAGGCATGATTACTGCAGGGGGTCTAAAGGTGAGGTGAGGTTAGTGTGGACAGGTCAGTGTAGGCAACCCCTAATTGGAGGGGACCAGGGCTCAGAATAGGCGGCGGAGGACAGCCAGGAGGCCACCGTAGGCGGATACTGATTGACATGGGACAGTGTGGGGAGAGAAGTCACTGGGCAGTAGAGGAGCGGGCAGCTGGAGCAGTCAGCTCACACGGCGGGGCGGGGTGGCCAGAGTGATGTGGTTGGCAGCCAGTCACGGCCCACTCACCAGTCCTCACAACCACAGAGGCAGAGGTCCCGTCCACGCCAGCCACATGGGCCCACACGTGCACTGTGTACTCAGTGTCTGGCTCCAGCCCGTCCAGCTCAGCCACACTGACCTCCCCGGAGACCAGCTGATGTTTCTCTGGGCCTGGGATTGGGGACGGAGGCAGCTCTAGGGCTAGCCAGAATCTGCCTCCCATTGCCCCATCTGGACCCCTGATAATCCCAGCACTCAGACAAACCTCCCACAACCCTCCAAAACCCCTGGCCCCACCGTGGCCTGAGTGCCAGGAGACCCGATATCCCGTGGCACCAGGAACCCTGTTCCAGGCGATGGTGACAGATGAGCTGCTGGTCTGAGTCACATGGACTGTCCTCACTGAGCCCAGCGGGTCTGGGGAGAGAAGCAGCGGGGAGTCTGATGGAGGTCTCGTGGGGGAGCGGCCGTGTAACAAGGGCACGAGGGCAGGCGTGAGAGCGTGCCAGGAGGCAGGGGTCTGATGGGGTGATGGTGAAGAGTTCAGATGGGGGGGTTCTGATGGAGGCGACAGTAGGAATCGGAAGTGACAGATGATAGGAATTTGAGAGACGGAGGGTCTGACAGAGAGTAGGGTTCTGAGGGAGGCAGTAGGAAGCAGTCAGGGGTTCTGACAAAGGACAAGATGTAAGTCCAAGAGGAGAGTTGGGTGCAGCAGAAAAGGTCGCGTGGACCTGAGAGCAGTGATGGAAATTTGAGGGCAAAGATAGCGGGGTTTTAGAGGAGAGGCAGAGGAGCCTAAAGAAGGTGGGGAGTTGAGAGGAGGCAAGGGGACTAAAGGGGGAGGTGGGGGTCGGAGGGAGGAGGCAGTGGAAATCTGAAAGGGGAGACGAGTTCTGGGGAGAGGCAAGTTTCTGAGAGGGGAAGACTGGGGGCCTGAGGGGGCACTGAAGCAGAGAGCCAAGGGCTGGGTCAGACCCTGACCAGTTCGAGCCACGATCACTACAGGGGGGCCCACTTCTCTCCCTCGTAGCGCTGACACAGCCACTTGGTAGGAGGTTCCAGGCCGCAGCTCCAAGATATCTGTGGTAGTGGATTCTGGGGGCAATGTCCGGCTAGACTCTGAACCTAGGGAGACCGAGTGTTGGCATGGCTCCCCACTGCCCATGCATGCCCGTGCCCTGGCCATGCCCCGCGCACCCTCACTGACCATCCTCCGCTCTCCAGGTAACTCTGAATCCACTGGCTCCGGGAACAGGTCCCCAGGCCACCCTCAGTCGAGTTGCATCTGACCCCACGACCCGCAGCCCTGAGATGGCAAGTGGGGGTTCCGGTTCTGGGGGTTCAAGGCAGAGATCAGGGATGAAGACCAGGACTGGAGCGAGTCAGGCAGCCGCCGCTTATGATTCTCCCGCAGAGCTCACCCCGGCGGATGGTAAGGACGCTGGGGCTACCCTCACGGCTGCCGGCTCGAGCAGACACCCGCACGGTGTAGCTCAGCCCAGCCCGGACGTCATCCAAGTCGAAGGCTGTCTGTCCCCCAGGAAGCACCAGGGTCCGCTCAACCCCTAGGGAGAGGGCAGGGGCAACGGGGAGACGGGGGCTTGGGCGTGGTGGTGACAGGCAGGCGCGAGGATGGAAAGGCTCGGGGAGGGGCAGAACGAGGGTGAAAGGGCGAGACCAGATATGGGATAAAAGGAGTCAGCAGCAGACAGTGACAGCGGGTAACAAAGCGGGTGACAGGGGTGTGGGGTAGAGGGTGACGGAAGCCAGCGGCGCAGTGAGAGCCTGTATTTGCGGCGAGGTGGGGAGGGCGCAGCATGGGAGGGAGACACGGGCGAGCGGTCGGTGTGGACGCCGTCACAGCCGCGGGGATGGAGGGCGGTGCGTGAGCTTGTGGCTGTGAGAGGGTGACAGTCGTGGCCAAGGGTGTGGGTCAGGGTGAAAACAGATCGGGGTGAGGGCGGCTGGAGGCGGACGGATGCCGGGCAGGGCTGGCCTCAGTGCCAACGTGGGAGGTGCACAAACAAGGAGACAGGAGGCTGTAGAGCCGCAGGGACGGGAAGAGATGGGGTGAGGGTGCAATCAGACCCCACGGACTGAGACTTTACTTCGTGTGTTTTGTGGGGAGGAGGGGTGCTGGCTGTGCCCGCTCACCCTGAGTGCTGCGCACCGTGATTCGGTACTCGGTGGCACCGGGAACTGCGCTCCAGGACACTCGAACTCGCTGCCCAGGCAGCTCTGTGGCCTGCAGGTCTGTCACGGTGCCCACGGGCAGGTCTGGCCCTGGTGGAGGGTTGGTGTGAGAGGCAGCCTGGGCCCCGGGACCTGCCCCCCTCACTGGACCAGCCCATAGGGCCCTCACCAGTGGGGACCACAGTTGCAGGTGTGGCCACCTCACGCCCTTCAAGCAGCGTATAGAGTGTGAGGCGATACTTAGTGCCTGGCTGAAGTCCGTCCAACTGATGGCGGGTCACGTCAGGGGCCAGCACCACCTTCTGTGGTGGCTCCAGGCCTGCAAGACGACAGGGTCTGTCCGGCTGAAGCCAAACCCCAGCCCGGCCAGCCCGCCCCTCCCACTGCACTGACCACTCTCATGCCGCCACTCCAGCCGGTAGCCACGGGCCTCGGGTACCAAGTTCCAGGAAAGGAGGATGGACGTGGGGCCCAGGATGACTGGGCGCAGGGTCTGCTCAACAGAAGTGTCTGCCCGGGGCACATGGGGCGTCAGCCTCTGTGCCTTGCCCCGCCTGCACACCCCGCCTGGAGAAAGCACCCTCCTCCTCACCAGTGCGAGCAGCCAGGGAGTTGGCAGGCCCCACGCTATGGCCAAACAGGGTGCTCACGGTCACCTCATAGTCTGTGCCAGGCTCCAGGTCACGCAGCAACACTGACCTCTGCCCAGCGCCCAGGTCCTGCTGTTGTGGCGCCCCACCTGCATGGGGGCACAGAGGGGTCAGTGGGCCTCAGGCCTCAGGCCTCTTCATCCCATCTGAGATGCAGAGACCCCCCTCGGCCCACACTCGCACTCACCACTGCGGGCCCGCCACGTCACACGGTAGCCAGTGGCGCCCGGCACACTCCGCCAGGCCACCAGGAGGCTGTGGGCTGTGGTGTTCTGGATGCTCAGCTCCGGCCCCTCCAGGGCAGCTGGGGAAGGTCCCACCAGGGATTAGTGGAGGCAGGAGTGGGGAGGGGTTACTGGAATGGGTGGTTGGGTGAGTGGGGTCAGAGGTTAGTAGAACTGCTCACTGGTCCGAGCTGTCCCACTCACGGCCTCCCCGATGCTGTTGGCATAGAGGGCGACCACGGTCACTTGGTACTCGGTTAGTGGCCGGAGATCCTGCAGCCGTATGCTGGTCTCACCAGCTGGGACGCTCACCTGCCCAAAATCACAGGTCACTTACCTTGCCCAGCCAAATCCCCAGCCCTCACCCGGCGCCCCTGACTTACCTCCCGCCGCTCACTTGGCAGCGGCTGTCCTAGCCCTGTCAGAGGGGTGTACTGGACCTTGTAGCCAGTCACAGGACCACTGGCCGCCGTCCACTGAACTCGCAAGGACTGGCTGCCTGGCTCAGACAGCACCAGGTCCCGTGGGCCGGAAGTGGCGTCATCAGCTGGGGAAAGGGGGAATCAAGCAATCAGCAGGAGGATGGGGATTAAGCCCTTACAGGGCAGGGCTGGGGTCAAAGGGCCGGAGCACATGGGGAGGGTCAGCATGCCCAGCCAGGATCAGAGGACAGCACCCCAGGTCGGCATGAGAGCAGGTCTGGGCACACGGTGTGGGTGGAAACTCACGGGGCAGGGCCACAGGCACGCCGCCCGCCGTTGTGCACACCCTCCGGGAGATGAGGGGCAGGAGCGTCCTCAAGATGCTGAAGTCATTGACGAAGAAGAAGAAATCGCTGGTCGGCTGCGAGGCGACTCGTTTCAGCTCCTCGGGGTCGGCATTCTTGATCCCTGAGGTGATGTCCAGTCAGGGCTCTGCTGCCCGTGGGCCCGTGGCTGGGCCCCGCCCCAGCTGGCCTGTTGCCTGGCTGGGCACTCACCCACAGCAAACAGCTTGACCCCCTGCCCCTTCAGCCTCTGGGCAGCTGAATCCACCTGGTCCTGGGATTTCCCATCTGTGATCAGGATGCACACCTGGGGCGGGGGCGGGGTTCAAGTCAGGGCGGCTCACACACTGCACCTGGGGCCACCTTGGGAAGCCCGGTAGAGCTAAAGATCACCTTGGGGACCCCTGGTCGGGCCAGCTGGGGCAGGAACACATGGTCGGCCACATGGAGAATTGCAGCCCCTGTGCGCGTGTTGCCCCCCTTGTAGCTGAGCTCCCGAACGGCACGGATCACATCACCCCCTGAACTGAACGCGTCCAGGCTGAACTCCGTCCTGTGGGGAGAAGGGTGGCAGCAGGCTAGGGATGGGGAACTCTTCCAGCCTTGGCCTCCAGGAAGCTCCTGGGGGAAGGGCTGTGAGTGTCCGGCCTCCCTGAGGGTCCCTGTGGCTCTGTGATGCCTGCCCCCCACCTCTGAAGCCCCAAGTCAGCAACCCTTTGGGTGTCCCTTTATGCTCCGCCTGTGGCTGGGCCTGGGGCAGGCCTGCAGTACTGGGGTTCACAGTCTTGGGGTGGGAGTGGACAGCATGTCTGGCTAATTAAATAACTGTAGGAGAAAGGGCCTAGTTGTCAGGAGGTGGACCTTGGCCAGACAGGGGGGACTCTGGTGAGTGGAGAGGCTGAAGATAGAGGTCAGGAGGCCACAGCAGGAAGAATCCAACAGGCCTGGGGCATCTGAGGCCACAGGGACCCTCCCTGGCGCCCCACCCCCACATCAGAACACACAGCCCTGTCTTTGCAGGACCAGGGCTCGACCCAGGAGATCCCTGCCTGTCTCCAAGGGGGGCCAGCGGCTGAGGGGTAGGAGAGGGGTCTCCGGGTTTCCCCAAACCCTGACCTAGGAGTTTTCACGTTCCCCATTCCTGTAGGGGGAGGGAGAGGGCCTGGTGGGATCTCTGGGTTACCAGACGGAGCACCACTCACCGCGGGTCATCGCTGTACTGCACCGCAGCGAAGCGCACGCCCTGCGCCCCGGTTGTCCCAGAAAAGGGCAGTACCAGCCCCTCAAGGAAACCGCGCACTTCCCGGAAGTTGCTTCGGCCGATGGAAGAGGAGCCGTCGAGCAGGAACACGATGTCAGCCGAGTAAAGGCGCGTGCAGGTCACTGGGGCGGAGAGGAGAGGTCGCCGCCGCTTCTCCGGGGTCACCCCGCCCCTCCCTCGCACCTGGGACTAGGGAAGGGGGAGTGGGGAGAAGGCCGGGCGGGCGGCCCTGGGAGCCGCGGGTTTGGAGTTGCGGTGGGGCCCTGAGCAGACTCTCCCGCAGGGCTTCATTGGTCAGGGAGAGCGGCCCGCGCCGTGTGGATCTGGGGCTGAGGTGGGCTGGGGGAGTAGGGCGCACGCGGAGTGACACTGGGCTGGGGGCGGAGGGCGCATCTGGGGGGCCCCGGACTTGGGTCGGAAAGGATAGGTTGCGGTTTGGGAGACCAAACACGGGTCGTGGGGGTTCGGGAAGAGTTAGGAGGAACGCGGGCGCGCCTGGTCGTGAGGATGGGAGGCGGGACCCGGGATGAAGGCCGAGTGGAACCGTGGGTGACAGGGCGCAGTGCCCTCGACGAGGTCCTCCCCTGCCATGCCCACCTCTCTCCCGGTGCTGGGCCCGCGCTCGGGGTGCCTCTGCCAGGATCCCGGCGCAGAGCGCGGCCACCAAGAGCCGCAGCCT
The DNA here is from genome assembly GCA_004024925.1 of Scalopus aquaticus. Classification (NCBI taxonomy): domain Eukaryota; kingdom Metazoa; phylum Chordata; class Mammalia; order Eulipotyphla; family Talpidae; genus Scalopus; species Scalopus aquaticus. The sequence continues at coordinate 95,936 of PVIJ01004195.1, read as the reverse complement.
CATCCTGGGTGGGGGAAACGGTCAGCCAGGACCCCCGCCTCTGTCCCTCGGCCCTCGCCTCCTTGAGGATCCGAGCCCAGATCCCCCCCAACCCGAGTCTGGGTCTTGCCTGCGCGTCCGCCGGCTCCTGCCGCCGCCGCCGCTGCAGTCCCACCGCCACAGCAGAGAAAAGTCCCTGATCCCGGGGGGCGGAGCAGCGGGCGGGAACCCAGGCGGCCCGCCCCCACCCACCGTCCCCGAGGTCGCCGCCCCGCCACACCTCCCCTAACAGATGATCTGTCTCTGCTTAAGTATAAAGCCCCCCACCTTCTATGGCGATTGGTAAACCCCCCCACCCCAGAAGGTTCTGGAGGGACAGATGCTAAAGGATCCCGCTTCAACCCCGTCTGGGGTCAGAGGTCTTGGCTGTTTTAGGTCAAACACGGAGTGATTAATGAAGTAACTACTAGAGACTGGAATTCTTAAGTTCATGGGGGTGCAAGGGGCAGCAGATGGTGGGGTGCAGGGTGGGGAAGCTACAGCTGGAGGTGACTCACCGCCCCCCTATGGGGGTGCCCAGACAAGCCCTTAGGCCATGAGTCCCGCCGGCTACTCCTATGATTCAGCCATCATGTCTGTTGGGCCTCCTGTGCCCCACCCCTTGACAGGCAGAGCACCCCCTAGCAAATGAAGGGTCCAGTCAACCAAGGCATCACTGGACTGCATCCAAGTAGTGCCCACCCCTACCCTTTTGGGAGGGGGAGCCAGGAGAGAAGCTGTCATGCTTCTGCATACTTGTCCATCCCTGTGCCCCAAACCCCTGCCATGCCCCGAACTAGTCCCAGGAATGCCATCCAGTTGTGCCTGCGAGGAGGAGGTGGCTGTCCATGGGTGCAGATGGGACCTCAGCTCTCTGATCTACCCCCACCTGCCTATGCCCCCTCTGTTGGGTCTGCCCTGCCCCAGGGCAGGTCCCCTTACCCACACTTCCTCATCTGGCCTGCCAGAGTCCCTTCCAATCTATTCTTTGTAGATTTTTATTTTTAAAGATTTATTTTTATACAAGAACTGGGTGTAGGCCAGAGGTACAGGGGGTGAGAGGATTCACCAGAGACAGAGTGGGGAGCAGAACAGGTAGATCTATGCAATACACTGTGGAGGGGAGTAGCAGGCGAGACAAGACAGGAGAGGTCTGCTGCACCACGTGGGTCAGCTCCCTGGCTGGGGATCGAGCTCATGCATCGAACTCATGCCACAGTGGCTGGTGATAGCTTGATAGTACGGAGACTTTAACCCCTGCGCCACCAGGGAGGCCCCTTGTGGGTTTTTTTTTAATTGAGTAATATTGGTTTATAGTATTATATGGGTTTCAGTTGTACAGTATCTTAAATCAGCATCTGTACTTGACATCAGAACTCTAGTTTCCATCCACCCCCATACTGTGGACTCCTTTTACCTGATTTACCCACCCTTCTTGCTCCTCCCCTTCTGTAACCACTATTTTATTCCTACAATCTGAGTTTTTGTTTTCTTTAAATCATTTGTTTTGTTTCTTTATGTATGCATATGAGTGAAACCACACAGTGCTTGTCTTTCTGACTTACTCCACTAAGCAGGATACTCTTCTTGAACACCCCCATTCACCATACTCCCAGCAGACCCAGAGGGCATCCCGGGCCCCTCCCTCAGTTCCTCTGGGCCCTCATGGTTGGTTCACTTGCAGTTTGCACCTTCTTAATGACACCCCACTGCTCTCCCCCTAAGCAACTTGGCTTCCCACCCTCCCCCCCTCAATTGACTTTTGTGACTGTGGAGAGTCCCCCCAACACCCCAGGTCAGGGCTGCCATCCTGAGGTGTCTGTATGTGCTTATCTGTTCATTAAGAGGGATGACATCAAGATACAGAGACACTCCCAAGAAGAGCGGGTCCACTGGGTTTTCTGCCAGCCCTGGACAATTCTGAGAAGCCCAGAATGTATATCTATACTCACCCCTGCTACTAGGCCCCTTTATCTTCCTGGCCCCACAATCTCCCTGGGGAGCCACAGGCTGAGTGGAGAGAGTTGGGGATGGCACTTCTGTTAAACTGATTTCCCCTGGACTCCTCCAGGGCCTGAGGTCTCTGGTATGGCCAGAGCTGGGGGCCATGAGGAGCGTCTATGCTGCCTATTTTCCTACTGCCCAGAAGATGGGGGTTACAGGAACAGCCCCCTTTGTCACTGACCCCTTCTCTATTTATCCTGGGATACGGTGCTGTGACCCATGAAGCCCGGAATCTCCAAAGTCAAAGTCTCCTCAGCTATGTTCCAGGCGCCCCCCCTCTTGCAGTTGTCCTACAGGTGAGAGTAGGAAAGAACCAGATATGCTCTTATTACAGAAACAGCCCCTGCCTCCAAAACCCTGGCCTCCTCTTGGACAGCAAGGGCGGGTGGTAGAAGGCTGAGCTGTCAGTCTGGACTTTACGCACGTGAGGTAGACCTTTCAAGGAGACGAGGCTCAGATGAGAGGAGGCTGACAAAGAAAAGGAAGGGCTGTCTGCCTTGGGGGGGTGGGAGAGGAGGCCAAGTATTCAAAGTGTACAGGGAGAGCTGTAGGGAGGTAGGGGGAGGGTTGGGGCTAAGTGCGTATGGAGCTCCCAGGAGGCTCATGAGCCAGGATGTGGTCCCCTGACGCTCCTGGCACACGGCCTCCAGCAGTCCCAGAGGCCACTTCCTTCCCGCAGGGCAGGGGGGCCCAGAGCTGTCTTGCTCCCTCCCACGCTGCCCTGGACATTTTCTTCTCTGGCTTCAGTCATCACTCTACCATATGGCGCCCTCTCTGCCAGATGGGGCCTCCTGTCAGAGTTCCACACATCCCACTGTCCTCCAAATTACCCCCCCAACTGTGCCAAAGCTGGGAAGGTCATCCTCCTCCCACCTACCCCTCTCCAAGGGGCCTGTCCTGGGGGTGCTGCCTGCTTGTGTGCGCCCCCTCCAGCCCACACTGCCCACCCTATAGCCATGACCTCTGCTCGGCCACAGTGCACCAGGATGCCACAGAAATCCCACCTGAGAGTCTCCACGTGATGTCAGGCTCACCGAGTCACATCTCTCCCCAGCCACATCCAGCGCACCTCCCCAGCATGTCTTTGGAGACGGATTCCTTGAGTGGGTATGCAAAGTCTGCCAGGACAGTTCTTCCAGGACCAGAAGCCAGAGCTGTGTTCCGCACACTTGTCATCTTTGAGATCAGGCCTGGGCTTAGTCCCCGCCCTCCGGGAGCTCAAAGGTAAAAGCCAGACTGTCCCCTGGCCTGGTGCGCGGTGTCCAGAGCACCCAGAGTATGTGCAGGGGGGGTTGTGGGGGAGGCTGTCAGTTTTGCACTGCCCAGCAGCTTCTCTCCACAGAACAGGTGACAATTTGAATCCCCTAACACTGGATTCTAGAAGGCACTTGACAGGTACTTCCTAATTGACAGCCAGTGGCAACAGAGGTGAGGGAAAGGTGAGGGGTAGGATTAGAGGCTTTGGCTACTCCGAGGCTGCGTCCTGGGGGGCTGCTAAGTAGACCTCTCCTCAGTCCCTGCGCCAGACTCAGCTCATCGTTACCCACAGCTCCTTCCTCCCAGGAAAACCTACTTCCCCCTCAGCGCCCCTGGAAGCTGACTATGCAAGGGCCTCGGGGGCACAGGAGATGCCTACCTGCCCACCCGCCTAGGGGACCAGAGCGCAAAGGTGGCAGGAGTCCCAACGAGACAGCTGAGCTCTACCAGGTCCTGGCCTCAGGAAGCGGGGACGGGATCGTCAGGCCAGCAGCTCAGGACTTGCCTGGCACAGACCTAGTCAAGGGAGGGGGCTCAGGCCCCACTGAGCTCAGGGATATTCTTGGAGTCTGAGTCAGAGGCAAATGGAGGCAAAGGATTCTTGCTGTGCCTGCCCAGGCAGCAGTTAGAAACCAAATGGGAACGCTGTGCCCCAGGCTATCCTCCTCCGAGAATGAGGAGTAAACATGGAGGCCTCCTCAGGGAGGGTCTGTGGCCCCTGCCGGTCCGGTCCATGGGGGGGACGAGGGGCCGCAGGAGTGACTGCATCCGGCCACAGTGAGGGGCTTCCCACCCGAGGCCACTGGCCGAGACCTCCAACAGGGCAAAGGCTGGGTCTGCAGCTCCCCTGGACTCTGTCCCACACCCCTCTCGGACAGCCACTAGGAGCATCCCCCACGGGGTTAAATGGAAACATCTGGTCGGCTCCCTGCAGCCATCAAAGGCTTCCTGCCTGCGTGCTGCAGCCCCCACACTTGCCCCTTGCTGAGTCAGACACATCAGCTTGCGGAAGACTGAAAGATCCAGGGGATGCAGAATGGGGGGCGGGGGGGGGGGGTCTGCAACCCTATCCACTGCCCTGTGGACTTCACACCAGTGCCGAGAGATGGACAACACAATTCTCAACACAAAACTTTATTGGTGGAAATCTGCAGCACGGGTCTGAAGAGCCAAGACGGTAAGTTTGCAGATGGGGGGACCACGAACCCTCGCTCCGCCCTGTTGCCTGCACAGGCTTCGTGCCTAGAAGCGCAGCCAGAACATGCCACTACGGATCCGGTTATAGTCTGGAAGCTGCTCAATGGGGCCTGTGGGGATAGGGCGGGGAGTCAGGGTGGGGTACCTGGCCCTTACAGGGACACCTGGCCTCGTGCCGCACCCGGTTTGGAGCTGCCCAGAGCAGCACAAGACAGGCTTTGAGTAGGAAGAGGGGAGAAAAGATTCCCCCAGGGCCGCCAAGCCTGTCCGTTCATGCTCTGGCTCTCGGAGCCCCACCCCACACGCGGAGGTGTCCGTTACCTGGCGGGTACAGGGTATTGATGGAGGCACCTTGGCAGGGAGTCAGGGAGCTGCTGGGACAGGTTTTCTGAGCAAGAACTCCCTGGCAGCCAAGCTACAGGGCAGAGGCTCTTGGGGGCCTTAACTTGCAGCTCTTGGTATAGGTTGGGGGATGGGAGAGCAGAAGTGAAAGAAGAGGCCGAAGAATGGCCCAAGGAAGACAAAGAGCAGATCTGCTATGTCACTTACCATACCCAGCCACCGCTGGACATTGGTCGTAGAAGTACTTGGAGCAGACTTCACGCACCACACTGGCATCTACTTCCTGCAGGGCAGAGGGCAACTGACTGACAGGCCCCCGAGGACCACCTTGGCCAGTCAGCACCGTCCCTGGCTGGCTAAGATCTTCCACCCGTGCCACAGAGCGCCCCTCCCCAGAAGGGGAAAGGCAGCAGGACACCTCCAGCTGTAGCCTCCCAGGGCCCCACCCATGCCCGCAGCCAACAGTACCTCTGCCCTGCCTTCCAATTATGCCACCCTGGCGCGTGACGGCTGCCTAGGACACCAGCCGTCTGGAGACAACACCAGCTGTCTCCGCTCTGCCAGGCCCGAACTCCCCCCAGAAGCCTGCCAGGCCAACACTCCAGGACCTCTCCCAGGGCCCAAGTTACCGCGATCCGGCTCTCCCACTCGGCCAGAGGGATGCGCCGGCCGTAGGTCAGGAGACTCCGCCCGATGTCCTCACACACAGGAGTGGTGCCTGCCAGGGAGGGGGGGTTTCAGGTCTACCCAGGTCAGGCCTGACCACAGGCACACGCAGACCCTCCACCTATGGGCTGCACTTGCACCTTGCTCTGACCCCAAGTTGCAACTTCTGCAACATTTTGCTACCGTCACCCTGGGCTGCTGATCTGACCCCCAAACACAGCTGTATCTGAAGTTCCAAGACCCTGGAACTTGGGGTGGTGGTGGGGTGGGCCAGTAGTGGAGCAGGGCGTGACCTTCAAGCCTCCCTTTCCAAAGCTGGGCAGAAACGGAGCTGACACGGGGCTGTCTCGCCAGGAGGCCTCCCCCTCCCCACAGGGTGCAGGGCTCACCATCCAGATGCGACACCAGGGCACTCCTGAGGGTGTTTTTGCCCCGGGCCACCTCACTCTCCGTGGCACTGGTGCACAGGCGCATCCTGAAGCAGAGAGGCGGTGGGAGGCACGCTGGGTTCCCCGAGCCAGGGCTGCCCCCGAGCCGCCCACTGCCCGGCCCCAAGCCCCGACAATGCCCGAAGCACTCACCACTGGCCCTGCAGGAAGAACATCATGTCGTCGATGCTCATGTTGTCACAGACGAAGTGAGCACCCAGCAGCCCGGCCTCTGCATAGCAGATGTTGAAGGTCTGGAAACTCTGGCACAGCTTGTTGGTCACAGAGACTGAAGCCAGTGGGCTGGACAGATGCTGACAGAGGCAAGGGTGCTGAGCACCCATCCTGCCTGCTTCCCATCCCGCAATATAGGAGCCCACAGCCCCAGCACTCTCTTTCGTGAACAAAAGGCCCCACACCCACCCGACACTCACCTTGCCACCACCGTAGGTGCAGTCGTAGTGGCCGATCATGGCGTTGGCCACTTGGAGGGCCACATTGTCGGGGTTGGCCCAGCCAGGCCCCTCCACCGCAATGGCCACGTGGGCTAACGGCAGGGCATCGTCACGGTGGCGGATCTGAAACAGCACCCGCAAGCATGAGGCAGCAGTCGAGGCCCCCTCCCTCCCCGACTCCTGAGATATCTCTGGAATCGTGAAGACAACCAGGCACGTGAGGGTTTCCCACAGGCCGGGCTGAGAACACTACCACACCCACCAAGCAGCCTACCTCGCTGCCAGTGAAGCGGCACGGAACCGGAGTGGGCACAGCGTCCTCTGCGTATGCCCCAGAGACGCTGCTGAAGTGCTTCTGGGCGAGGTCTAGTAGCTGCCGGTGCTCCACCCCTGCCGAGACAGAGCAGGGTTACGGGCCAGCCGGAGTCCACGGCACAGGGCACAGGGAACCCCGTGTCCTGTCTTAGCGGGAGACACCAGACAGACATGGTATCTGGACAGGGTGAGGGAAGAGGCTCCTCCACAGACTGCCTCACGGGCAGGGCGGCACTCAGGGCTGGCCAGCTCCTATCAACTCAGCCACAGGAAAGCAGCAGCATGCTGACTTAGCGGTTTCCCGTGATGCCCTCTCACTTGTATCAAGGACAAGACTGGCACTCCCTGGGCACAAGATCACCTGTCCTACCTTGTCCCTCTAGTCTTTCCCAGATCCTGGCTGCTGCCTTATTGTAGGTGGCTAGTGATAGGTCACAAAGAGGTGCTGCAGCAGGGCTGTGACTAGCTCTGGGGTTCCCCGGAAGCTGGCAACATTTACAAGTAACATGAACGGATGCCGCCGGGAGCCCTGCTGGCCGCGCCCTCCCCCCGTCACGAAGAGGAGGCCTTGAAGCAGTAACACCTTGACTGGTAGGCGCTGTGGCAGTGGGCAGTGACAGTCTGCCAGCTGCCTCAGCCTTTCATTCGTCCCTTCCTGAACTCAGCCCGTTGGACTCAACAAAGTCTCACAGAAACTCTGGAAGAGGAAGGATCCTCTTCCCTCACGATGCCCAGAAACCATGTCCTTGGGTATCTCCCACTGCTCAAACTGCTCCTGGTTCCCAGGGCCGCTGAACCCAAAGTCCTCAACCATGCTCTTTCCATTAGCTGTTTTTCACCCACCTAGTATCCGAGACCATGCTTTCTGCCCCTCCTCATGTCCACACCCCCATCAAGTTTCCATCTATAAAACCACCACGTCCATCCACTTCTCCTGTTTGCTCCTGCACACTGCTAAGTGACCTGCCACAGCCCCTCCCCGGTCTGCCGTCTTCTTGGGCCCCACATGGCAGCAGAGCAGGTCTCTGCTCAGTCCCCATTCCCCATCAACTAACCCAACATTCTTTTTTTTTTTTTAAAAGATTTGTTTATTTATGCATACGAAACTGGGGTGTAGGCCAGAGGTGTCGGGTGGTGAGAGGATTCACCAGAGACAGAGCGGGGAGCAGAACAGGAGGATCTACTGAAGTACACTGCTGAGGGGAGCAGTAGGCAAGACAGGGGAGGTCTGCTGTGCCATGTGGGAAGCAGATTGGCCGGGGATCGAATTCGTGCTACAGTGGCTGTGGATAGCTTCTGAGGCTTAACCCTCTGTGCCACCAGGGAGGCCCACTCCCACCATTCTTAAAGTCTCAAATGATATGCGCTTCAGGAGCACCTCCCTCAAACCTCGAACTCTGAGTCCCCAGTTAAAATCTCCCTACTACTCTGTGCTTTCACTTCAAAGTACTTCCCAGTCTGCCATCAAATGTACATCATCACACATCCAACGTCTGGTTTGCCCACTGGCCAAGGCCATGAGGAACAGGCTTAGGGACTCAAAACTCCCACAAACCTGCAAATCAGGTCTCCTAAGCTCAAGTGGGGCCAAAAAAAAAAGCCTAAAGGCTGGTGGGGTGAGTAGCCCAAAGGAAGCCTGTACTAAAGAGGGGAAGCAGCATCCCTGTATGGCCAGTTTTAGTGGGGGAGCAGGGTAAACTGCTACTCCACCTCTGGGAGCATGGGAGAGATCACTTTCCTCAAAGATAGGGCAGGAAAAGGGGTCCTAGGAGGGAAGAATCCACTATGGCCAGAACCAGGAAGTCTGGATCTTGGTAACCAAGGCTGGTGTCCACCCACCCAGTATCACAGAGCTTCAATGTACGTGTCTCTCACCTCCAGCTGCTGCTAGCACCATACGAGGGGCCTTGTAATGCCTGTTGATGTACTCAGCCAAGTCTGCACGCGACAGCTTCCTGCAAGACATACAGCCAGTGGGTCAATGCCTCTCCCAAAACAGTGACTGGGTAACACAGAGCAGGGCTGAGGAGACCAATGGAAAAGATACGGCTTCTCTGGAGAGCAAGCCCGGGCACGCCCCGAGGCCCCTTCCCCATTATTGCCACCACCCTCTGGGGCCCAGAGGACAGCCCTCACCTGGCCCCACCACGTCTGACCTCAGACCAAGCTCATAGTTCGAAGGAGGGTACGAGCTGAAGCTGTGAGGGCTCTTAAAGGGCAACATCAGAGCTTGGCCCACTAGAGAGCAAGAAGCCATGCCCAGATGATCCCCCCGCCACAGGCTGTCAGGACATGCAGAGAAACGTCATCCCAAAATAAAACCCAAAATTCAAGTGAAACATTAAGTACTCAGAAGAACCACATGGCCCACTGCATGAGTGAGGCAGGGGCTAGCTGGCAACACATCTGTGCAGACGTGGCCTGAATGCATTCCACGACAGGCCTAACCAACCCTCACCTGACGTTGTCGCTGGGGCCCTCCACAGCCTGGGCGAGAGGTGTGCCCTGGAAGGCCGTGGCATGCAGGTAGTCAAAGACTACATCCCGCATGGACGCGTCGTTCTCCCGCAGCTCCCGCAGGATCACGTCGCGCTCCTTCTCGATCTGTGAGTCTTCCAGGCTGCAGTTCTGTACAATGTCAGCCAGGAGTTCCACAGCTAGACGCAAGGACAGGTTTGGGCACCAGGTGAGCCACTGGAGACCAGTAACAAACAGCCCAAAATCCCCAGGCCTGAGCCGCCTGCCGCTGTCCACCACTGGTTGCCCTGCCGAAAGGCCATATTCTTTTTTTTTTTTTTTTTTTAAAGATTTATTTATTTGTACATACAAGCTGGGGTACAGACCAGAGGTGTGGGGCGGTGAGAGGGTTCACCAGAGACAGAGTGGGGAGCAGAACAGGCAGACCAGAAATACACTGCTGAGGGGAGCAGCGGGCGAGGCAAGAGAGGTCTGCCGCGCCATGTGGGATTCTCCCTGGCCGGGCGTTGAACTCGCACCGCTGCTGCTGACAGCTCCACAGCGCAGCGCTTAACTGCTGCGTGAAAGGCCATATTCTAAGGGTAACCCCACTGGCAGCTAAGCCAGGCACTCTGGGAGCCTGCCCTCCTATGCCTGGAGCCCCACCTCCCATGCCCGGCCCTCCGCCAGACCTTACCTTTCGGCAAGTCCTGGGACAGTGCCTTGATATAGTAAGCTGTGTGCTCCCGCGTGCTGTAGGCATTGAGATGGGCCCCCATGCTCTCTACCTCCTTCTCCAAGGCATTGCCAGGACGATTCTTTGTTCCCTAGAACCAGACATCAAAAGGATCACTCAAGAGTCAACTGGAAGGGGAATACAAAATGTAAAAGACATAAATAACAAAAAAAAAAAAAAAAGAGTCAACTGGGAGTACAGGCCCCTCACCAACCCATGCTGAACCAGGGTCTCCCAGTATCTTCCTCAGCAGATTCTGGGATGTGGGATTTGGCATCTATGCTCAACAAGCCCTAAGATCAGACTAACACCAGAGCATCATGGGTCAACAGAATGGAGACAGCCAGGGGCCAGGAGGCATGGAAAATCCCGAGCTGAAATCAAGAGCTCCCACAACAGTCCCACCTTACTAGTACTCCCCTCCCCTTACTGAACGTCATGACCAGGTAAGCGCACACATGTGTTCAGGTGATGCTACCACTATGCACTCACCTGTGCCATTCATATGGTGTTGCCCATAGCGCACACACGAGCGCACAAACACTGAAACTTACACACACATCTGTGATGCTGCAGTTAGCAACACTGCCCATTTTGCATCCACTCCCTTGTCCATCCTCTATCTCCCCCATTTTTCATTCATTGAAAAATACCCAGGGGCCTCCTGGTGGTGCAGGCATTAAAGTCTCAGTTATCAAGCTATCACCAGCCACTGACACATGAGTTCAATCCCCAGCCAGGGTGCTAACCCACATAGCGCAGCAGACCTCTCCTGTCTTGTCTTGCCAGCTGCTCCCCTCAGCAGTATATTTCAGTCAATCTGCCTAGTCTGCTCCTTACTCTGTCTCTGGTGAATCCTTTCACACACACCCCACGCCCACCTCTGGCCTACATCCCAGTTCTTGTATGCATAAATAAAAATAAGTCTTTAAAAAAAAAACTCAGCGCCTCCCTGGTGGCACAGGGGTTATGCCTCAACACTATGAAGCTATGTGCAGCCACTGCAGCATGAGTTCAATCCCCAGCCAGTGAGCTGACCTACGTGGCACAGCAGACCTCTCCTGTTTCGCCCGCTGCTCCCCTCAGCAGTGTATTTCAGTAAATCTGACTGTTCTGCTCCCCACTCTGTCTCTGGTGAATCCTCTCATCCCCGCCCCCCACCTCTGGCCCCACTCTTGTATGCATAAATAAACAAATCTTTAAAAAAAAAATACTCAAGTCTCTACTCTATGCCAACAGGGGCTAACCAAGGAATTACAGTGGTGACTATCCCCACACTTAAGAAAGCTCAGTAGTCACTTCTACCACCAAGAGACACTCAGGCATTCCAGAGCAGAGTATTTCACAAGCACACACACGGCAAAGTCTGTGCCTTTGCTACAATGCATGTATCTATGCGTGTTCCACAATTCCACATAATGCAAGTACACAATACAGGCCTGGCCTCCCTGATGAAAAGTGGGGCTCCTAGGGCTCACTTGGGCGGCTCTGGCAAGCCTGCACGGAGGCTCACCAGATAGGTGCTCACTCAGGAGAAGCTAAGCCCACGTGGTTCCTTCCAGAAATTCCAGAGACTGCCCTCCATAACTCAGGAGCCAAATTCTGAGGGATAAGAGGCAGCCCTAAGTTCAGCGGAGATGTAGGACTCAAGGTTCCTCACCTTGAAAGCCAGATGCTCCACAAAGTAGCCTGCCCCGTTGTCTTTCTCAGTCTCATAACGGCTGCCAACATCAATCCACACTCCCACCTGGACAAGAAACCAACAACAAAGGTAACAAAAGAACCATTCCAATCCCCACTTACAACCTACCTTGGATGATTCAGCCCAAGTCTCAGGCAGGGGCCCCTGGCCCCAGTTGGTAGAGTTGTCTCATCAAGATGATCACAGAGACCCAGTCTTTTAACTTACTATCTGTTCACAACTGATTTAATATGTTCACATATACTTTCTAAGAGATGTCACATCATAAATCCTTACAAGGACATCTATTTTCCATCTAACAGGTTGGAAAGCAAGAGGTATTTTACAGTCCATGGACTCCCTTGATTAGAACTGATAGCTTTCTCTCTTGGCCCTGGAGCAGACGTGTCTTACAATCTAGAGCATCTTAAATGCTCATGAAAAACCGTTTTCTCTCCCAAGCTTTCTTAACAGGCTCTGGGTCAGTTTATACAAGTACCATGTAATGAGAAAGCTGCCCATCACCTTTTGCTGTGTTCAGTAACATGTTACATCACAGAACGTTATCAGTTTATCAATAAAACCATTTGACTCTGTAGTATGGGTTGGGCAGAAAGGGAAGAATTACTTTTTGAAAATCTCACCTATTCATATATTGGTTTTCTATCCTTGAGTCAATTTTGAGGATTTATATTTTTTGGAAAAATCATTCATTTCACTGGAATCTTCAAATACATTTCTTCCACAAGTGCATTCCTGTCTATTCAGTTGTCTTTGGACTGTGAAGCTGGCAATCACCTAACGTCTCTCATATGGGCTGCTTAAGAAAAAGCTAGAGAAGAACTTAGCCTCCTGCTTAGCAGGCATCATATGCTCGAGTACTGGCTAGAATGAGGATTGCCCCAAGAACTCAAAGAGTGGCTGGGGTCAGGTTGGTGGTTGGAGGGTCAACCCAGCAGTGAGTGAGGCGGCGTCTAATAAACCACAGAGGACTTGAGCCCAAGGTCACAACCCGACAAGGAAAAGACGCCAGGCCCAATATGGAGGAGCCCTCCCGACAGGTGCCCCCACTCACCGTGCAGGTAGGCTGGGAGGTCTGCTCCGAAGCCACTCGCAGCCCATTGTCCAGGAGGCTGATCTGCGTCTCTGGCACGCTCTGGAGCGCCTGGGCGAAGGTGGCGGCGCCCCTCAAAGCAGGAGACCTCAGCAGGTTCGGCTGCTGCAAAGGGGCGGCCAGGACTGAGGACTGGGTCGGGGGATCGTTCTTCAGCTCCCCGGTCCGCAGTGGGATCCCCGTGCCCGCCAACAGGCCAGTCTCAAGACTCCCTTTAGTGCCCTGGCGTGACCTTCCCACGGCCCTGACCCCGCAACCTCTCCAAACTCGACCCGCCGCCGCTAACAGCGCACTCCCTATCGAAGTCCCGAAGCCCCGCGCCCAGCAGCCCTGTGCCCTCGCCGCCACCTCACCGAGTGACGGGTGCTTAGCAACACTCTGGCCCCGGCGCCGGCCGCCCGGCAAACAGCGGAAGCCGCCATCTTCTAGCTTCAGCAGCCCAGAGCCAGGTCACGCATGCGTAAAGTGGACGCAGCGGCGTCGGAGACGCAGGCGCAGTACTGGAGACTTGGCTCTCTTTTGCCTCCTGGCGGAAGCCAGAGATATTGGCTCCAGGCTCTGGCTGGTTTATCTGTATTAGGCGCATCAGTCTTCTGGATTGTGTGTCCACCCGCGGAGTGCCGTCGAGGTCCAGTTCATCTTCATCAGCGTGCCTGATATTTTTTGCAAACAGCATGCGTCTCAATTCACTACATGCTCAGAACGCCTTGGGAACACAGCCACAGGGCACCAGGGTAATGGACCTCCTGGGCTAAAGCATCAGCCTGGAATCTGAACTAGGAGACAACTGATGAAAAAGTCATGGTTTTCACGTTGAAAAAATGGAAATAGATTCAAATGGTTTACATGGAAAGAATTTAATAAACAAGTGCCTGGCTTCAAGTTCACTTGCAGCCTCTTGCTTTTACAAAAGACCTACACCAGTACCTGTTTTTACTAAGGGAAGGAAATCCAGAGGCTATTTGCTGTTACAACAAAAGTGAAAAATGACATTTCACCTTTTGTGGTAAAAGTGAAAATAGCATTTAGTGATTATTTTGCAGCAGCTATAATAAAGAAGTGGGCAGCACAACTGCTTCCCTGGAAACTGTATTCCCTATAAGCTGTGTACTTATGTCATTTCTGCTTTTATTTTATGTTTGTGTGATTTTTAGGTTTTATGTGTTATTTGCTATGAGTTGGTAGGTTATTGTGGAGGAGTGTCTAGGAACACTAAAAATTTTCTGTTGAATTAATGCTGTTTGAGTCTTCATTATTCTGGCTTAGGAGAGGTTCATAGGCACACTATTTTCAGATGGTGGGGGAAGTCTGTATTGTTAAGAAAAAAAGAAACTTTGGTACTAACTTGTGAAAAGGAGTTCTTGTTTGGGACCCCCCCACACACACACACAATGCATAATTGTCTTCATTTCAGTACATGACACCTCCATTAAACCAGTTGCTCAGGCTAACAATCTAGGTGCCTTTCTGGACTTCCCCATCTCTTTCAAACCAAAACCCGGCCTCCCTGGTGGCAAGTCTCAGCACTAGCAAGGCCTTCACCAGCCACTGCAGCATGAGTTCAATCCCCAGCCAGGTAGCTAACCCACATGGCGCAGCAGACCTCTACTGTCTCACCCACTGCTCCCCTCAGCAGGGTATTTCAGTAGATTTGCCTGTTCTGGTGAATCCTCTCTCCCCCCACCCCGTACCTCTGGTCTACACCCCACTCCTTGTATGCATAAATAAATAAAATAAACCTTAAAAAAATTTTTTGCAAATCCTGTTCCAAATAATCTCTAAATCCAGGCACCTATCCACTCCTCATCCACCCCCCAGCCCGCCCCCACCACCCTGGGTAAGAAAGGAAGGTCAGTGAGACAACCAGGAAATGTGATGTTATAGACACACAGGGAAGGATGTTTCAAGAGGTTTATCAAAAAGGAAATGTCACTAAAAGGTCACAGCAGCCACTGCAACAAATTTTGGCAAGAGTTTTCAGTGACTCATTGATCTTCTGGAATGAGATGAAATCAAAATATCCTTTTCCCCTAAACTGCAACCTAAAATTTGAAAAGCATTTGTCAAGTAGGACTCTTTCTTGATCTATCTCTCTTTATCATCCCCCAGAGATTCTTTAAGTTGTAACCAGGTCAAGAGGGCTCCCTGGAAGGGCCTTGACATCCATCCTACTCTTCTCAGTCAATATTTATATGATACATTCACCAGTTTATTCTAAACGCTTTCAATGTTATTTTATTGTGCTAGCATATATATGTATATATATACACACATATATAGGTACATATATATAAACTCACTGTCTTTATTATTTGTATAATTCAGTGGTATTAAGTATATTCACAATATGTATGATTTTTACCACTATTTGCAGACATTTTTCATCATCTCAGACAGAAAATCTGTACATGTTAAGCAATACTTGCCATTTCCCCATTTCTCCTGTCCCTAATAACCTCTATTCCACTTTCTGTGACTTTGTCTATTTAACGTTTTTCATATAAATGGGATTGTACATTATTTATACTTGTCCTTTTATATTTGGCTTAACTAAGGCACTTATCAGTTCATGTGTTGATGGACACAAGTGGGCCAGCACACCTGTCTGCAGGTAATCGCCTTTTCTATTGTTTTCACCACCACCACCCTTCCCTTTCTGTGTTGGGAAGGAGCCAGGACAGGTCCGGCTAGCCAGAGAGCTAGCAAACAGCAGGTGCTCGTTAGGCCTTGTGGACTGTAGATGTGGATATAAGAACTTTACCCTTCAATACCCTTTAGCTCAGACTTTGGGAGGTAGCCCAGTAGTTTGTCCATGGATCGAGCATTTTTGGAAAACTTGCAATTTAGTTTAACTGCATTCAGTTAGGACTATCCTTTCCTACTCAGACTCCCCTCAACTCCACTTGCCCTCATGTGGGAGAAGTTGTGACATATGGAGGGTCCGGCCAAGAAGAAGGGAGGTTTGGGATGGTCAGTCTGAGTTCCATGGGGAGCAGACTCCAAGAGGGAGCTCAGGATATTTGCCAGGGAGTCCTTTAAGATCGGATGGTGATCTCAAAGGAGGAAGGGAAGTACAGGGTTGAGGCAAAGGCAAAAGCCAGCTGTGGTGGGGGTCTCTTCAGCTGAGGCAGACCCATATGCCTCTGCTGTCTTTGTGGCTGGCAGCAAAAGGCCTTCCTTGAGGGAGACCCAGGCAGCACGTCTCTGAATCTACCGCAGAATCACACTTGGCTTGGGCTTCAAGGGACACATTTCTGTGATTTGCTCCACTGCTATGTATGGGTAGCTTATTGTTCCTCTCCTGGTGTACCTCCAGGAAACTACTGCCAGGTCAGAGCTCCCAGGGCCCCAAACAGTAGGCCTGCTCAGAAGTGAAAGTTCCTATTGCATCAAGAACCTGCCCCACAAGTGCCTAGCAATAGAAAAATTATGAGCCATGGAAGGAAAACAAGGTTTGAAATATGTAAAGCCAGAAGCTCATCGTGGAAAAATTTCCCAAGTCATACAGCTCCTTTATGTAAGAAATTTGATGACAGGTTCCCAAATTTGAAAACAATCCAGGCCACTTACGTGAAACCACTAAAAACAGGTTAGGAGAGAAGTTTTCTGAACTATTAACGCTCAAAAAACAATTTCAATCAACTGTATTATAAGACTGAAATATCTTTCTATGCTCCGTATAGAAAGTATTTACCCTCAAATCACAAAATCCTTATCCTGTGTAGAAGCCATCAGAGTGAGCCAGAAAATATAGGGGCAAAAGTATTACAGAAATGTGTCAAAGTCTCCACCAACGTTACTTTATGAATTTTGTGCTGCAGCATTTATGAACTTTTTAAAATTTTGTCATTTGTCATGATTTCCATTCTCATTTTAATTCACTTCTGTTTCTATTTTTGAATTCATAACGCTATATCCTTTTTCTCCAAAAGACCCTAAAAATGCATAGGCCTCAGTACCCACTCAAGCTGGAATGCCTGTGGTAGGAGGGAGACAGGGAGTGAGGGCCCCTTTGGGGAGCATTCAGCCCTCATTTCACTTCCAGCAAAGTGCCAGGCACCAGAGAATGTGTGAGATGCCACAAAGTCGAAGGCAGGCGGGGTCATGCTTCACTAGCTCAGGCAGCCCCAACCTGCAGCCCTCGCTGACTCGGCCACATTGTCATCTCTGGGAAGCCCTCTGGGGGTCATCCAACTCTGCTCACCGGGAAGTCTTCTTTCACCACACTGGGTCACCCCTAGAGCGCTCCAGAGGCGCTATATTTGTGACTGGAATCCTTAGGAAGGAGTGGTCCGCTGGTGGGGGCAATGGAGACGTGTGAGCCAGTGTGGGTTCCACCTGCCTGCCCCCCCATTCTCGGCACCAAGGCTTCAACCACTCTGCTGGTTCTAAAAGCAGAAAGAAAACACAGGGTCCAGGCAGGCCTGGAGAGACGCACAGTCCCAAAGTTGGCCCTGAGCCGAAGGCCATCCCCACCCTGCTGGCCACCAGGCAAAGAGAGGCGTACATTGGGTTACCCGCTCTGAGCAGGAGTCCCCTTTATTTGGGTTTGCTGCTGGGTGGCTAGACGCTGAAGGTGGGTCTCGATATGGACCAGGAGGGAATCCAACATGTGCAGGACCCCCAGGAGTAGGGCACGGTCTGAGATCGGGGCCCGCCGTTTCCAGGGTGCACAGGGGTCAGTGGTCACCTGCGGATGCTGAGGAAGGACCAAGAGGCAGGAGTAAGAGAAGAGGGATGGAGGTGTGGGGAGGGGCAACAACGAAACGAGAGAAGGGGGTGAGGGAGATTTAGGTCGGTGGAGGAGCTCTGAGGGCGCAAGTGGACATGGGGATCTGGATGAGGCGTAGGCACTAAAGGGGGCAGATGGGGCAGAGCACTGGCCCTAGGGATGGCCAAGGGCTACCTGTCACCGACAGATACAGGGACCTGGGGTGCGAGTGGTAGCGGTGGGCAGCAGGAGGCCCACAAGGCGGGGGTGGGAGCATGGGCAGACTGACGGGGGAGGATCCGGTGGAGGACGAGTTCACTGTGATGAGTGAGACGGAGGCCGCGGGGCTGGACCGGTGCTGCGCTCACCTCACCCTTGGCGGCCTGCGCACGCCCACGCCGCCGCTGCAGCACTGCCCGGCTGATGAGCAGCATCATGGTGGTGGTGACCGTGACCCCAGCCACGGGGTAGATGTGCTTCCCCCCTAGGCCCATCCAGTGGCTAGGACAGCCCAGGCTGACCCTGCAACCATCCAGGCTGTTTGGCTGACACCCCCAGGGCTGCAAGTCCAGCCCCACCTGGTACCACAGGGGCCGTGACCAGCCATGGGTGGGGGCAGCCATCACCAGCAGGAGCAGCAGTGGCAGGAAGGACGGCGCTTGCGGCATGGCTACGGCAAGTGCCAGCCGGAACCTGGGCGCTTGGCAACAGGCAAACGCCCCTCCCCCAGGGGCAGGCCCGCTCCGAGGCAGCAGGTTCCAGCTCTGCCATGCCCTTTCATGAGGGGCAGCCTGACCAGAGAGCGTGGAGTGGGCTGGGTTTCTAGAGCCAGGAAAGATGGCAGCCTTGGGGTCTGGGTGATCCTCCCAACCATCCCCGCTTCCCCCTCCTCATCTAACACCCAATCCCTAATACTCTAATGCGCGTGTGCACACACATACACACGCACACCCTGGGGCTGGTTCCTAACACTGGCGATGGCAGCACCACTCCAGGCTGACCAAGCAGAGTGCCCAGAGCTGCTCACTGGCCCCTTACCCAGCCTCACCCCCACGCTCCATGTAGCAGCATAGGAACCATCCAAACAGGGACCCTTAAACCCAACCTGAAGACTCACCCTGGCCTGGAAGGTTCTACGAATTTTTGTCATCCCTCCTACGCCTGCAGGCCTCCGTGGTGTGGCCTCCACTCCTAGAATAAAGACGCCTTCCATGGCTGGAGGTACTCCTGCACCTCCCTACCATGTTGGGCAATACAGTCCACCGCCACCCCTCTCTCTTCTGTGACCTGTTTCTTTCTTCAAAGCGTCTCTAACTATTGTCATTTCATAGTCAAGGTCTGCTCTCACTGCAGCAGATAAGCTTCATTCCGTCAATATTTACCAAGCACCTCTACATGCCAAACACCATTCCTGGTACCAGGACAAGAAGTGACCGTAGACAAAAGCCCTGACTTTCTCCTGGGCCTTGCTTCTGGGGGGGGTGTGCGTGGAGGAGAGCTGATGATTTGCAAGCACAGTGTGGGGTGCGGACACTGGCCATGATGAAAACAGAGCTGGGGCCGCTCCGTCCCCCGGCCCTGCAGAGCCTGGTGCGTACATGCCAGTGAGCAGTGAAGCCCACCTGTTGAGAACGGGGCACGGCCCAGCACCGTCGCGCCCTCTGTGGCCTGTGCTCATTCTCTATTCACTGGCTAACCCACGAGGTGGGTACTGTTACCCCTGCTCTACCGGTGAGGAACACACTGAGGTTCCAAAAGATTCTAGCCACCCCCCCACCCCCGCCAATCACTCAGAGCATTCGTGGACCGGAGGGCACCACTGCTGCCCAGATGCTGGCATTTTATGGCAGAAAACACCATGTGCTTGGCTGACGGTGACCTACAAAGCCCAAGGGATCTAATGACACACACAGGCATCTTCCCAGTAAATCAGTCAGGCACAGTCCAACTCTAAACACAGCCCAGCTTTGCCTGTGAACACCTGCGCTTACCCAGTATTGAACCGACACCCTCCAGGAGCTGCCTGGTGGCACCCGCTCTGCCCTGCACCCCATGGGGACCACCTCTGAGAAGCAACTCAGATTCTACCTGCTACAGTTGAGGACAGAGATACCAGGGTCTGCGTGACTGGAAGAAACTTGAATCTGGACGCCCCTGCTCTAGACCCGGCGCCCCAGCTCTCCCTCCCGTACTATGGTCTTCCTGCCTGACTGCCCTCGCCAACCTTCCTCCCACCTTCTGGCTCCAGTCCCCACTGGGCATAAATAAGGGTCAGGAGCCAGGGCTGTAGACCACCCCAGCCCTACTGGGCCCCCACCAAGCCACAGCAGAGCCTGATGTTGACAAACAGATCTTTATTCCTGAGGCTGAAAACAGGTGCCCTTCCCCAACCTGGCCAGTGCTGGGCTGACTCCAGTGCCCCATCGCAGGCCTCGAGCACTGAACTTGGAGACCCAGGACCTCCATCCCTGAGTTGTGTGTGTGTGTGTGTGTGTGTGTAGGGGACTCCTGGGTGGCATTTGGAGGCAGCCCGGGGGTGGGAGGTTCTCACTGATGACCCCTTACAACCTTCAGAGGCAGGCAGTCTCAGGCCGAGTGGCAGCTGCTCAGAGTCTGGTAGCCTGAGTGGGCAGAGGAGAGGCCCCAGTCAGTTTCCACGTGGCACAATACCCCTTGACCCCCAGCACTTTCATCTAAAGGTGAGCAGTGTGGCCACTGGGGCAAAGCCATCCAGGAAGGGTGGACCTCCAGGAGTTAGGGTCAGGCTGGGCCAAGCATAGGTGAGGAGCTCAGAGGGCCAGAGGACAGCTCACCAAAACCTGGTTGATGGAGCTGGACCTCGCGTGTTGGAGGGCAAAGATGACAGCATCGTGGACAGAGGCAAAGAGATGCTGCTTAGTGATGGAGGCATCGAAGAAGTGTCCAGCCTCAAGCTGCGCAACTACAGGACCTGTTGGCAAGTAGGGCTCCCCTGACTTGCAGAACCACCAGGGACCCCAAACCCCAGCCACCAGCAGAATGCCCTGACCTGTGTCGCTCTTCACCTCCACCACTGAGGCTGCAGTCAGAACCCCTAGTCACTTACGACCCTTGACCCCTGCCTCCCAGGACACCTCTTCACCAGAGGAAGACCTCTTCATTGCGCTGCCTCGCAGACTCCTTGGCAGGAAGAGCCCCAGCCCCTTCTCGGACCCCTCCTGCTGTCCCCACCCCACGCACTGTTGCAGGCCGCCAGGTACACCTCCACTTCGATCTCCCGGAAGTCGCGGAAAATCTGCAGCAGAAAAGGGGGCCTGACTCAAAGGGAAGCTCAGGGGCTCCAAGGGGGAGCTCAGGTAGGCTAGAGGAAGTTTAGAGGGGGGGCTCAGAGGTTGGGGGGGCAGGGACTCAGAGTTCTTGAAGATATTATGGTGTCAGGGCAGAGGCATGAGGGACCCAGTTCTGGCCTCTTCTTAGGGTTACTCCTAGCCCCTTACATTCTTTAGGCTCTTGAGGCACACAGTGTCCACGAAGGAGAGAGTGCCCATGTCCAGGACGAGGCTGTGAAAATCCGGCTGAGGCAGACCCAGGGCCTTCAGTGTGGACTTGCCTGGGGCCTTGGCATCCTCTTGTCCGCGGGCTGCTGCGTCTGTCTCCGCCAGCTCATTCCCCACACTTACATCCTAGGGACCCAGACGCAGCGCAAGGGCATGAAGGCAGGGCACAAGCACAGACACGCAGGACAGGCGAGTCAGACACGGGAACATGCACGTCAACACCCACATGTATGGGGCGGGGGCACATGAGGACACAACCCAGGGAGCCTCCTGCACACATGGGACACACAGCAGAGAATGTCCAGACTCAGGAGCACCCACAGATGCATAAGCTGCTCTGTAACCCCCTGAGCCCCATCCTTAGTCAGCCAGGGTGGAGTAGGAGGGGGGCCAGGAAAGCCAGAAGACCGTGCACAAATGTGCGCGCGCACACGCACCACACCCCTTGGCATCCAGCCTGTGTCTCTTCACCCCTTTAATCCCATTTCCCCCCGTACATCTAATCCCTTCCCTCTACCCCTGAGCACAGATTGAGTGACGGAATCTACACATTCAAGGTCTTCATCTAGGCCTCAGGTTAGAGGAGAGCCACCGCAGAATGCTACAGCCCGTCCCTAGCGATCTCCCTGCAGAGCATCTGAACCATCACCCCATTCCTGTGACCACTGGTACAACTCTGAACACACGACGGGGAGAGCCGTGGTTTTCCTCATGGGCCATGTGTGGGCACCAACATCTCTGCAGCTCCTGGCTGGTTTCTCTCCCAGCTCCAGCCTCACCTTGACCTTGGAGTCTTCCACATTGTTGCTCTCAATGTCCCTGACGCTGGGCTTGACATTGGTGGAAACAGAAGCACTCACTGGGACAGCAGCCTAGGCCGGGAAGAGGCGGAACAGGAAGCGTTGTCCCAGCTGCCACACGACAGCCACGCTGCAGGCCTGGTGCCCCGCCGGTGCCCCGCTCCCCGGGCTCTGGGCAGGCTGAAGCTTACAGAGGTTTGATCAGCTCTGGGAGAGCATAAAGGGGAGAGGGCTGCGATGGGTCACACGGCCACGGCTCAGGTGGGAGAAAGACAGCCGTCTAGAGCCCTGACACAGTGGGGAATAAAGCAGCGCTGCTGCGGCGTCCGGCAGAAGGGGGTGGAGGAAGGACGGAGCCCATCAGGCGGGGAGGGGCTGAGTGGGATGGGGCAGGGGCAGGGGCGCCACTGGCAAAGGGGCCCTGCCTGTTCCTGGGGCTTCTTCTTCTGCAGTCGTTTCAGTTTCAGTTCCTGCTTCCTGAGCAGCTTCTTCTTCCGGGAGATGAGGTAGTCAACATCCACACCGCACTAGAAGCAAAAGTCAGGAAGGGGATGTGGACACTAGGGAGGTGAGGGTGCCTCCGACACTCGCCGGGAATACCATGCCTCACCCTCTGCTTCAGGGCATCACTGTAGAGCTCGGCGTTGGCGAAGTACACGGTGGCTGAGGAGCGGAAGACCTTCACTCCCGGGACCTCCCTGGCCTGGGGACAGGTCAGAGTTAGGCCTGGCTGAGCTCTCCTCTCTCCTGCCTGCATCTTGCTCTCTTGTCTTTCCTGCCCCCTGTGTGCCCCAGAGCCTGGCACCGCCCTCTGCTCCCAGACAGCACCGTCCCAGCCCGTGGCCATGCCCTCGCAGTAGCTGGGGCCACAGCCCTGGCAGTGTCCCAACTCCTCGCCCTGCACCCTCACCCCTGCCCGAGGCCTCAGGTAGGCCTGTCAGGGCTTCCTCTAGGGACATGCAACTCTTCCTTCCCCATCTCCTTTGCCCTCTGCCACCTCCCAGCCAGGGTTCAGAGGCTCTTGGGCCTCTTCTTGGGTCTCCAACCCCTGCCTGTGGCGGGTCTTTGAATGCAGACATGAGCCACCCAAGCTGCCCCCCGCTGAGCCTTCCCCGCTCCCGCTCCACTCAGGACACAGCCTAAGTCCCGGCATGAGGCGCCCTCCCCCACCTCCTTTACCATCCAGCTGAGCTGCTCCCCTCAAGTTCTTCCCTCACTCTACTTAGTCTACTGAAAGCTGAGGGCTCAGCTTTTCAGGCCCTCAGTGTCAAGGAGAATGGGCTTGTTTTGGGCCTCCCTGGTGGCACAATGGGTTAAGCACAGCGCTGTGGACACAATGGGTTAAGCACAATGGGTTAAGCACACAGCTGTCGGCAGCTGCTGTGCGAGTTCGATGCCCGGCCGGGG
Organism: Scalopus aquaticus; assembly: GCA_004024925.1. NCBI lineage: Eukaryota > Metazoa > Chordata > Mammalia > Eulipotyphla > Talpidae > Scalopus > Scalopus aquaticus. The sequence continues at coordinate 72,812 of PVIJ01004195.1, read as the reverse complement.
AGATTCCCACATGGCGCAGCAGACCTCTCCTGCCTCGCCCGCTGCTCCCCTCAGTACTGTATTTTGGTCAATCTGCCTGTTCTGCTCCCCACTCTGTCTCTGGTGAACCCTCTCACCGCCCCACACCTCTAGCCCATACCCAGCTCGTATGCAAAAATAAAACAAATCTTTAAAAAAAAAAGAATGGACTTGTTTTATTGCAGAGCCCCCACCGATATTCCTGGCGCTCGGCGTGAGACTTCTCAGGAGGTAAATGAGCAGTTAGGGATAACTCCTCTGATCGGATCTAGAAACAGCCTTCTCTATATCCTGGTGCCCCCCAGATCCTGGTCTCCTGGCACTCCTGACCCAGGACTGCATTACAGGATAGGGCTTTGACACATGGCTCGAAGACCAGCCCCTTTCCCTGCCCCAGCTCCATTTCTGCCCACTCTTCCTCTGTCCCTTTCTATCCTCTCAGCACTGAGTGGGTCAGAAACCCAAATTCTTCCCTTGAAATTCCAACAGCCAAAGCACCCTCAGCACTCAGTGTCTTTGGCAGGTGTGGAGGTGACTGACAAAGGCCCATTATGCCTCTGTCCCACCCACCTAGGTCTTCCTCCTGCTTAGCCTCAGCTACTCACCTTTGAGTACTCTGCCATGTCTATGTAAATATCTGTGTCTGGCACCTGCCCCAGGATAGAGTAGCGAGGCCTGTGAAGAAGAAAGTGTGAAAAGAAGGCCATAAGGAGAGGGGGCGGAGAGGGGGCACTAAACAGTCTGGGGTCACCGCCAGCCTGTGGGACAGCTGGGTATGTGGTGCAATGGGCAGACCAAAAAGGACGACTCACAGCTGTGTGCGGACCACCACGAGCAGCAGTGAGAAGCCTACCGCCACTGCCAGGCCGAGGTCCAGGTCGAGCAGGATGGTGCCCACAAAGGTCACCAGCCAGATGAGCTGGAAACAGAAGGGCAGTGGTCAGCAGGGCCTACAGGGACCACTGGGATGAAGTCACTGGATTCCCAGTCTCTCACCAGATCCACTCGATTTGCCTTCCAGAGGGAGCATATGTCGGCGAACTGCTTCAACATGCCCTTCAGGTTCACGATGATGACAGCTGCCAGGACTGCCTGGGTGAGGGGTGTTACCAGCTGAAAGATGCCTGGATGCTCACAACCCTGACCCCCTGCGTGGGAGTGACCCAAGCACCTGGACAAACCCAGCCAACGCAAACCACCCGTCCCCAAAGCTAACAACTTGGATCTGACTCTGAAAGGTTGGTAACTTCTGACCCTTGACTCTAAATCTTACCCAGAGATCTCGAAGAAGGCATGACTTCGTATCCCTGTCTCTCCCTTGGGACCCAGGTGACTGATCTGAGGCCTGAGCCTGTCCAAGGCCCCGAAGCCTGGCTGGGTGGGAGTGGGGGCTCACCTTGGGTAGGTCTTGGAAGAGCTCCCCAAGTTTGACGATGATAATAAGGATGAAGAGGGAGGAGATGGCTCCGGCCACCTGCAGCGTGAGAGTGGGCAGGGGTGGGAGTGAGCAGGGGGTGAAAGGAATCAGGGAAGAGAGTGAGGGGATGGGCCCACCCAAAACACCGTGCGTACACACAGATGCACATCCATGGCCGCCCCCGAAGCCCACCTGTGTGTTGCCCCCGGTGCTCTCCTGTACCAGGCTCCGAGACATAGAGCAACTGATGGGGAAGCACTGGAAGATGCCCCCGATGAGGTTACTGAGGCCGAGAGCCACCAGCTCCTGGCAAAGGGGAGTCCAGGTATGAGAGGTCTTCGCTAGCAGCGCCTGGACCCTGCCCCACTCATCTAGGCCTTTGTACCCCCAACCCCCATCCACATTCAATAACTCCCAAAGACTTGGCTGCTGTGCCAATATCCTGCTCCTCCTGCCCCGCCACCCACGGTTCCTAGCATCCCAGCATCCCCCATCCCATTCCCCCAGACCTGGTTGCTGTCCACCCGGTAGCCATGCCTCAGAGCAAAGATCTTCCCCAGTGAGATGGCAATGGCAAACCCAACCACGGCGATGGCGAAGGCGTTTCCCACAAGCTTTGCGAATAGCTGGGGGCTGGGGGGCACTGGAGGTACCAGCCTGTGAGGGGCATTTGTGAGGCCAAAGGAAGCACTGACTTTGCCACCCAACCCTCCCTGACCTGGCAGGAGCTGGAGCTCACCCCGCAGGGATGGTGCCCACGACGTCCACCCTAAATCTGTTCTTTAGGTCCACACCATAGGAGATGCCTGTGGCCCCAATGAGCTGGAGGAAGAGGAATGAGTCAGAGGGGATGGATAAAGCCCTTTGGGAGGATAAGAGACAGACACCACCATTTTGGAAAAGGAGAGATTTTTTCTCAGGTGCAGGAAGATACCAACACAGGGATATTCTGCTGCGCTCCCCCCAACCCTGTGGAACTCTCACCAGTGCCCACTCATTAGCCCTCAAATACCCGGGATGCCCACATAGCAGGGATTTATCTTATTTGCCCTTTTCCCCTGCTCCCCCAGAATCCTAACCGTGAGCAGCTCCCCGGGGATCGGCATAGGCAGATAGCGCTGCAGCTTGTCATTCAAAAGTTTCACCAGCACAAGCACCACCCCAGACACAGCAGCCGTGACCACGATGCCAGGCACAGAGCTGGGCAGCTTCCAGCAGACATCCAGCACTGTCTGAGGGAGGCAGGGTCACAGCCAGCACTCAAGGTCACAGGAACACCCACCTGTCCCTCCTCCTCCTCACCCCTTCTCCCGCCCCCACCCTCCCATCCTCACTCACATAGATGAGGGACAGTGGCCCAGAGCGGCTGATCACATGAATGCCAAACACGTACTTGAGCTGCGAGACGAAGACCTGGACCGACGCGGCTGTGGTGTAGCCACGGACCAGGGGCTCTGACAGGTAGGTGACCACAAAGCCAAAGTGGACCAGGCCCAGTCCCACCTGTAGGGTAACCAGGGGCAGTCAGGGGAGTAGGTGTGTCCTTGGGTAGCTGGAGTAGAGCCCAGGGCGGGTGGGATCAGAGGGAGATGAGTGAACAGCAAGAGGAAGACGGTGAAGGTCAGACACTCAGGGGAACTGCAGACGGGGTGGGGGGTAGGGTGGGCAGTGTTGGGTATGGGGGCACATACCTGGAAGAGGCCAACCAGGACACTGAGTGTGGAGGCCAGTTGCACCCGGGCTGCATCTCTGGCTGTCTCATCAACTGTGGAGTTCAAGGGCTCCCAGAATTTCTCATCAGGAGCCAGGGATTCAGTCACACTGCCCACCATCACAGACATGATAGCAAAGGTCCCTGCGTGGAGAGGGCAAATTCTGAAGAGGAGAGGACACTGCTCGGTCGGGGAGCTCCAGACCAGGAGCTGGCCAGGCCTAGATAAATAGCCTCAGGATATGCTATGCAAACAGAGGCAGTGCTGGCAGTCAGGTATGAACCCTGAGCTCAAGGGCTCTGGAGAGCGGCTAGAAATGTTGGCCCCGCATCATCTGCCCTGCCCTGTCTATGTCCATTGGCTTAAGGTTACTTCCCTTGCGAAGGTGGAGCCTCAAAGAGGGCGTGGTCTGCCTCAGGCTGGTCAGGCCTCTACCAAGCTCTGGGCCAATGAGTTGCCTCACCCATCTGCATCCTCCTAGAGCCAGAGGCAGGACCTCTAGGGGCCCTGAATCTGTGGCCCCATGACCAGAGGCCTAGTACTACCTGAGATGACCCACAGACCAGTCTCCCATCAATCCTTAGCATAGCATACCTTGAGGATATTTGTCTGAAGGAGGGTCCTACTCAGCACCCCCTCACCCTGTCCTCCTGCAAGGCCGGGTTCCCTCCACTCACCCACAGAGATGTGCCGGGAAGTGCCAAACAGGAAATAGATAAAGACAGGGTAGAAGGAGCTGTAGAGACCGAACACAGGGGGCAGTCCAGCCAGGAGGGCATAGGCCAGACCTGGAGGCAGAAAGGGAGCACTGTAGCTTTGGAGGCATGAGGGATGACAGAATCCCAGCCCTACAATCATGGTCTGAGGGCAGAGGGCATGGCTTCAGATGTCACAGACCGCAGGGTTTCCAGGCCCGACCTGGAAAGGTGAGGGTCCTCATCTTAGGGGTGAGGGTATATAGTCTCTTGGTCAGAGGTAGCTCACCCTGTGGTAACTGCATAATTGCCACACTGAGACCAGACAAAAGGTCACCCAGAAGCCAGTCACGCACAGGATACCGGGGTAGCCAGGCCAAAATCGGGAGGTGCTGGAGCAGAAGGGCTTTGGCTCGAGCACGAGAACACCTGGAGACATAAAGTAAGCGTCAGGCATAGGGCCCACTAAAGTCCTCCAGGGCCCCTACCCTCCCACTCACATCCTCGCCCTTACTGGAACCAGGTTTGCCACTGGTGGGTACCAGTCACTGAGCCCCAGTGCCCCAGCTCTTCCAGCTGTTCCTGGTTCAGCAGAGGCCGCTCTACATGGTATTCTCGCCTCCTCAGTTCCATTGCCTGCGTTGTGGACAGCAGTGCCTGTGTGTCCCTAGGTCTGGATGGGGAAACCACAAAGACATAATGAGGGCACCCCTGGCCAAGCTCCCCCACACATCAACCTGGGACCAATCACCCACCTGACTTTTCTAGGCCTCGAGGTCTAGGTAGATTCAGCCCCCAATCTGCTGCTGTAGGCCTCACACCCAGGCAAGGGCAGTTACCTGGACTTTGGCTGGTGGAAGCCTTTTGATGGGCCAAAGTCCCAGCAGGAGACAGCAGGATGAGCACAAGTCACACTTGCAGCCCAGGTGTGTTTGCCCGGCCCTGAGGGCTCTACAGTCCGGGTCTCAGGGTGACTGCCCTTCCCAGGCCCCTCCTTCCAGTCTCTTGCTCTCAGTAACTCCTGTCCTGTCTCTAAGTCCCTATTCAGCTGCCCACAAACCCTGAGATTACACTCAAGGAGAGGATCCAGCAAACCAGGGGTTCACTTCTTCAGGCACGTCCCTCTTCAGACGAGACCCTCCTGTCTATGGGAAGAAAATTGTTGGGGCTAAGAATGCCTCTATGGGTTCAGGCTGCCGACAAGCTCAGGCCTGTTCTGGGAACACCAGGGACTGGCTCTCACTTGGGGTCTCATCTGGAGGGAAAGGGTCCTCCCTGGAAATGGAAGCTCCTAACTGAAGTGGGGAAAGTTCCTACCTAGGAATAGATGGGGGTGGGGATCTCATTTAGGGGTAAACTTCCACCGGACAGGAAAGCTTCACCAGCCAAGTTCTGATCTAGAGGGTATCTCTCAACTGCCCAGAGACTGTCACCTGAAGAAAGGGAAAGTTCTCATCTGGAAACAGTCCATCTAGGGGCAAAGAGCTCTTGGGGTGTGTGTGTGTTGGGGGCGGGGAAGATGTCCTGGAAATAAATCTCACCTGGGAATAGGAGCTCTCAGAGGTGGAGCTCTTACTTGAAGGGAAGCTGTCACCCACTGGGAAAGTTTTCACGGGCCAGGAAACTTCTGGTCTGTGAGAAGCTAGAGGGTACTCTCACCTAGGGAAAGTTCTGACCTGGGGGTGGTTCCCACCTGGAATAAAGAACCTCTCACCTGGGAATAGTCCCGGGAGAAGCAGAGTAATCTTACCTAGGGAAAGCGCCCCCCTGCTGGGGAAGCTTTCACCGCTCAGGACAATTCAGATCTGTGAGAGGCTCTGACCTAGGGGGAGACGCTTCTGCCCTGAGGGGCAGATACTCACCTGAGAAGGGCCGCTAACCTGGATGTCCCGGTTGGAGGAGGGAGTGGACTGGGTGCAAGGAAGATCCTCAGAGACTCTTGGCCTCGCTGTCTCACGGAGACCTTTGAGGCTCCTTGCCCCTCCTCCTTGAGTCACTCGGGACCTTCTTAAAGGGCTCCTACCCGGCTCCCCCAAGCGGAACACATGCTTGGGGGCGGGGCCTAGACTCTTGGCCCCTCCCTCTGGGAAGGCACAAGGACCAGAAGGGCCGGAGCGCTTATTCCTGGATCAGTCGTACCGCTGGGCAGACTCAGGCCTCCGCTATGAGCTCTCTTGCAGCGACCTCTCGGCCCCAACGCTCCCCACTGGTGCACCTCTTGGACCAGGGCTCCTCCGTGCCCATCCGCCTCCCTGCGACCCCCGGCTAACCCTCCGGCCGGCAGCGTTCCAGAGGCTTTCAGCTCAGCCCCCAGGAGCTGAGGTCGCGCCGGCTCCCGCCCCCATCCCTCGCTGCAGCTGGGCACCCGCCTGCAGAAAATCGGGAAAGCGGTAAAAAGTGAGATGTTGCGGGCGGGAAATGCCTGCTCCGAACTTGGCGGCATCCCTTTCGAGCCCGGCGTCATGGGGTGGCCCAAGCCTCGCGGACACACAGCGGACACGTAAGTGGACACGCACGCGGACATGGGGGAGCTAGGCCGAGCTCTGCACTCACCCCGACGCTTCTGAGAGCCCCATGGTGGGCCCGCTGCCCCGGGGCGGAGGCCGCTCCTTAGGCTTGGAGCTGAGGCCGCTACGGACCGGAAGGCGGGGCTTGGAAAAGAACCAGGCCTGAGGCGCGCTCCCAGGGGCCAATCCCCAGACAGGACGGGTAAGGTTTGGGCCAATCAGCATGATCGGGCGGGGCTTAAGTGTGCTTTTTGGGCGGGGCGAACCCCAGGGAGGAACTGTAACTCCTTCCTCCCCTGACTGCTGGCCCGGTGACTCCTGGAGTCTGGTGTAGCTGCACAACTCAGACCTAGGACCCGCTTGGGGCTGGCCTTAGCCGCGCCCCAGTCCTGTGAGTAGGATGGAGCTGATCTCGTGTGTCGGCTTCTTGCCCCACAGCAGGCAGAGTGCCTGGTGTCTTGATGGTAATCTGGGCCTTAACTCTCTGCGGGGGGTATCCGAGTCCTTAGAACAGCTCATCCATCTAACTGAGGGCACTACCCTCAGGCTTTCCCCCTGAGAGCAAGCATGTCTTTGAACCGAAGGTCCCCAAGGCCTATCTTCAACTCTGGACACCCAAACCTAAAATTAATTCGGACGTGCCCCTCCCCCAGGCTAAGTATGTAGGAGGTGTCATTGCCAGCTCCCGGTCAGACTGGTAGGAGTCAGTGTTAACCCCTGCTGAGGGTTAGCAGGGACAGTTCCTAGGACACGTTGACCCCTGGTCTGGGAAAATGGCAGGGCAGGGTCCAGGCCCTGAAGCCTTAGGAAGTCGGATGCTGCCACTTAGCATCCGGGGTTTCCCTTAGCACTTACTCTCAGCACCTGTGCTCATATTTCCATTCCCAATCACAAAGAAAAGGGTCGGAATTCAAGGTGGAAGAGATGGGAACTTGTTCCAAATATCCCTATGAAACCGGCTAAAAATAGCTGAATATTCTTGGGGTTGGGGGAAGAGCTCATATTTCTTCCAAAGGTCAGCCTGGCCTGAACCACTCATAGCCACCAAACTACACCAGTCCCCGCCCCAAACAGAAATAAGCAATAACCATTTTCTATAGAAGTTTATTCCCAAAACAGAGCGCGGCTTCACGGAACAATTTACACAGACAGGAAAAGGGGCCAGTAGGCTGGAGGGGGGACCCCCAGAGAGAACATCTACAGAACCTAGGACATAGCAAGGACAACCCCCTCTTCCCACACAGATCCTCAGCCCTTCAAGGGCTGGGGTCCTTATGGGTAAGCAGAGTTGGGGTCCTGACTGGTGGGATTTGGCACCAGTCAGAAAAGTAGAATTTTTAATCTCCTTGGAAACTGCCTCCCAAGAGTATGCATGGGGGAGAGGTGGCTGCATAAACACCCCACACACACCCACCCACACACAAAACCCTGCACAACCACTGTTCCCAGCAGTGAGAGGATGTCTACTCTCAAGCTTTCTGGGTGTGCTGTTCAACAGGGGACTCAGTGCTGACCTTTGGCCTAGGGAGCTAGGGGTTAAAAACCCACTCAAGATGGCCAGGTTCAGGGTTCTCATAGTGGGTTTCCAAGCCCCTCTCCCACTTTAAATTTCACTAGTAAACAAAGGGGGGGGGAACATTCTTAACTGTAAACAAAATATAAAAGTTCTAAGTTGTAAACAAAGTTTTAAAATGTTTTCAATCTTGACCTGTAAACAAAGTAACACAAAGTCCCCAGTTCTGGACATCAGACAAAGTAATAAAAGTGAGAGTTTTGTGAACAGGGTCCTAACAGTCACTTTTCCCTTCAGAAGGGAATAAAGTAGGGGTGGGAGTGAGTCACTTCCTACGGCCCAGGTGCCCAGAGCCAGGGAGGAGGTTCCTGTAAACATGGAAGGTGGTGGCACCTACATTCTGCGTCTTTAATTCCCTTCTTTCTGCTTCCTTTGCTCACCTTCCTACCCTACCCTTCAGAATAAATTCTAGCAGGGGGCAGTGTCAAGGAATCAAATGGCACCACAGACAACTTCTGCTCACAGCAGGGCCAGGGATGCTAAGTGATCCCTCCATCCACCCTCGCGGGAGTGTCTGAATAGAGGCCTGCACCCCTCCCCATGGGAGAAAGGGAAGCCTTGCTCTGTAAACATGACATCTGCTGCTCCACCAGCACCCCACAGCATCAGTCCTAGGTTATAAGGCAGTAAGTGGCAGGGACTCCACATAATAAACACACACATCCACGGGGAGGGGTGGCATGAGCGAGCCCCTGTGAGGCGGTCAGAGGACCCCTGTTTCCAAGACCAGTGTCCAGCCCCAGAAGATTGGCCCTTGGGGCATCAAAGAAAAAACAAAGATCAATTCTGCACTTTGGGTCCTGACAATATTCAGGCCAATGATGGGGGGGGGGGGCGGTGGTGGAGGGATTTGCCCCTCTTGTCTCACCCAGGTGATGAGAGAAAAAAATATGGTTTGCCAGGGACCCAAATGGGGCCAAACTGCATCTTTCTCCCTCTGTTCCCCTCCCCCTCCCAGCCCAGCCTCAGAACCCCGGGAGACAGAAAAGCTGAAAAATAACATAAGCATATCTCTCTGGTTACAAAGGTACAAAAGGTATAAAAGTCCTCCCCTCAGTTGCCTGCCCTGCACCTGCTCGCGCATGCTCACATGCTCACAGACGCATGGAGCCTCAGCGCTGCGGCGGCAGGGAGAGCTGGGGGCGGGAACAGGCCGCCCAAGGATCAGCCTCTGACTCCTGGAGTCTCTTCTGTTTGCCCAAATCCTCCATTGCCCTCGGCTGCTCCCCGTCCATATGTCTGTCTCAGGAGTGACCCTCACTTCTGGGAACTCTGTGGAGTTGAATTTGAGATCAAAGATGGTGGTTACTAAGGGGCCTCTGAATCAGGGGGCCCTGAATTTCCCCTCTGGGCCAGCCCTGGCACACTCCCCCTTCACTTTTGCCTCAGTCCCCTTGTCCCCATTCCAGGGTTCTCAGAGCCCTTTACTCATTCTGGACTCCCCCCACCCCACCCCCAACTCATCAGAAGACCTAAGTGCTTTCTCTGAGCACTTAGCAAGCACCTACTATGTACAGATGCTGTTAAGCACTTGACAGATTTTTCTCTCAAAGATCTGCATATCAAAATGTGTTATGACACATTTTACAGATGAGGAAACTGAGGTTTAGAGTGATCAAGAGTGACTCCAGAGTCTGAACCCCTGCCCAATCCCCCACAACAGCCAGACCCCAAGGGTAGACTGCAGGAGGACCCAGAGGGTACTTACAACTCCCTCTCATTCCTACCCCCATCATCCTTTCAGAACTCTGGGTTCCCAAATCTCCTGTCCTTCTTTCTTTGTGCTCCCCCACCTCTCCTCAGGCTCTGTTGGTCTCCTGCTCCACTCCTGGAGTGCCCTTCCCCCCAAAGCCCTTTCTCACTCTGTAGACCTCCAAACAGCCTGCCCTGGCTATTTTGCTTTCTTGAAACTCAACTTTTCTTTTGGTTTTCAGGTCTAGTAACTCCTGGTTCCTCCTCATACCCCCTCTGACTCCTGTGTGTCCAGCGACTTCCAGGGAGTCTCTGGCACGTCCTAAGCACAAATGCCCCAAACTAGATGTACCAGGTCCCACCTGGTCTGTGTCTCCCACAGTGCCACTGACTGCAGGAACTTAATACTGGCTGAATAAATAAACAAATGACTTCCCCTCAAACTTAGCTTTTTAGACTTGCATATAAGGCACTGATATCCTGGAACTATTTCTGTCCCATCCTTATTCCATATTACCCCCTAGATAAAGCCTCCCAAGCAGACGCCTCCTCTTCTCCCTGCCTCATCCCCCATACAGGTGCCCTCCTGGCTGGGTCTCTGCCCCTGCCCTCCGCCCTGTATGAGCTCAAGCCCTGTAGGAAGCGCCCATCTCTCCTCCTTAGGGCAGGAGGGGCAGGGAGGGGGTCTGGCCCTGTCATATGGCTGGCAAGTCCTGCTAGCTAATCCTACCCCCTTTTCTATCTCCAGCATGTGGTTCCCTGGCTGAGCCTGAGCCCACACCTATGTGCCAACCCCTTGCCCCGGCAGAACACCGGGCAGGGTGCACAGGAGGTTGCCCTAAACTGATGAAGGTGTGAGCAGGTGGCGGGGCCCCTGCTTACTCTGAGTCCGGTGACAGCTCCGAGATACTATGGGATGTGGCAGAGCGTGGTGTGGAAGGCCCAAGCGCAGAGGCTGTGGCGGAAGGCGTGGCAGTGGTATGAGGGCCAGAGGGCGTGCTTGAGGACTGCACAGAGGAGGAGAGAGCCGAGGAGTTGAAGGAGGCGAGGATAGAGGAGAGAATGTCCAGTTGCTCTGTGGAGGGGCCGTGGCTTGGGCCACTGGCTGGGTCCTCCCTCACTCTGAGCAGCTGCGGGGATGGCCCGAGGCCTTCTCGTGAAGGGTGCCGGCTTGGCACATGGTCTAGTTGCTCCCCTGAGTTCCATCTCCTGGACAGAGAGTCCAGGGGCCGGGATGGCAAAAGGGGGTCCCTTGAGAGTTGCCTCTGGGGAGACAGGGGTAGAGGTGGGGGCTGTGGGTCAAGGTCCCGGGCACTGTGGGGCGGGGGCAGTGTGCTCAACCACTCGCAGGGTGCCCCTAGGTCCAACGCATCCCGGGACCTGAAACGGCCAGCCACGGCTCCAGGGTAGTCCCTGGGCGGCTGCCTCCGTGGTAGGGTGCTGCCCCGATCCCTGGGCTCCAGGTGGCCTGGCACAGCATCCAGGCGTTCCTGAGAACCCGGTCGGCTCAGGGGACGGAGAATCGGGGCAGGGGCCTCCTCCAGCCGCTCACGACTGAGTTGCCGCCGGAGGAGCAGGTCCAGCTGTTCTCGGGAAGAGTAGCGGCTGGCAGGCTGAGAAAGGCTGCCCGTGCCCCCTCCAGCGTAGATGCGACCATAGGAGGCAGCTGGCACAGCACGGTGGCCCAAGGTAGCTGCACGACACCAGGACAACTCAGGGGTGCCCCGGGGCTGTGGCACCAGTGGGTACTGTAATCGGTTCTTCAGAATGCCTGTGGGAGGAACAAGTGGGAGACAGGGTGTGTATGTATGTGGGGGGCAGGGCAGGAATTCCCTGGGCCTGGGGATACTTGGCAGCTCCTGGGATCCTTGTGACACAGTGGGGGACAGAAACCCCTTGGGGAGGGGCAGAGACAACCCCTGGGAATCTCAGAGGACAGGGGTCCAAGTAGAGAGACAACAATTCCCCAGGTCAGGAGTCTTCATGGTAAAGGGTTAGGGGCAAACCTCCCTCTGAGGTCAGGAGAGGGGCGACCCCCAGATCTTGGTACAAAGGCCAGTGTCAAAGGGCCAGGAAGCCCCTAGGTTGGGGGGGAGGCAGTAGCAGTCCCCAGGAACCCTGTTATGTAGAGTGAAGAGAGAACCCCTTGAGTTGGGGCAGGGACAACTTGCGGGGGGTGGGGAGGCGGGCAAAGCAGGGTAGAGGGGCAAAAACCATCTAAGTTAGAAGAATTCTGAGATCTGGGACACAGCAGCTCCTAGGGTCTCTGGTAAGCAGACTGGGGTTCAGGGGTGGGGAGGAACCCCCCAGGTGGGGGAGGTAATGGCTCCTCGGGCCTCTGAGGTATAGGCCAGGAAATTCCCAGGTCAGGATGGAGCAGTCCTAGGGGGCAGTGAAGCAGAGGAAAGGAGCAGAAACCCCAAGATCAGAGCAAGAGGAATTCTCAGGATCCCTGTGAAGTAACTTGGGATTCGGAGGCTGAAGTCTCCTGGGTCAGGGCATGGGTCTTCTCCAGGGTCCCTGATGTTCAGGCCAAGGTCAGAGATTGTACCTTTCCTCTGGCGCTGGGTCCGGCCCAGGGAGGTTTCGTCTCCACTCGTCAGAGCCAGATCTGGCTGGTTGTTGTTGGCCGCGTCCTTGCTGGTGTCCAGCCCCAGGCGCCTTTCGGAGCCCCAGGTCTGCAGAGCACAGGGTGTTGCCTCGCATTCCCCTAGGGCTGGCCAGTAGGACAGGAGGTCATTGCCATCCACATCTGTGGAGCCAGGGCAGGTTACAGGAGTCTCTGGGTTGACCTAGTGACTCACGACCCCTGGGAGCCAAACTACAATGACTCCTGGACCTATCGCTGTTCGCACCGAGCTAAGGCAGGGATATGTCTTCTAGAGATCAATGAGCCATATAGGGAGGGGTTTGCCCATAAGGGCTCACTCCTGACTAGACGTGGGCAGAGACTGGGGGTGGGGGGACCTGGTAGCCGAGGGGTCAGGAAGACCAGATGAACTCCAGTCCTCAGGGAACTCGAGGGAGGGATAACATGCCACTCTCTAACACCCCTCACTTTGTTGCTCTGTGGCCCAGCCTATTCCCAGCTGGCAGAACCCTGCTGGAAGGCTGGCTGGGGAGAGGGGTGCAGGGGCCCAGCGATCGCCCCAGTTCCCAATAGGTTGTCCGGGGAATCCTCAGGGGATAGCAGGGTCCCTGGGTCACACCCAAGTGGAGTATGGAGTGGCCCTTGGGGTCAAAGGTCCCCATCACCTTTGGGGTGGGCGAGGAGCCTCTCACTCTGGGCTGCCCGGTGGAGTGGACGCTGGAAACGTCCCCGTGTCCGGCCGTTATCCTCACTTTCGGAAGATGGGATGGACAGACTTCTCTCCTCCTCCAGGGACAGGTCACTGTCAGAGTCAGAGTCTGCGCCTGGAGTCAGGAAAGGCAGACACAGCAGTGGCGCGGGGGGGAGGGGCGGGGGGACGGAAGGAGCCCAGAGACGAGGGGCTTGGGGTGGCTACAGCAAGGGGACTGGGGCTGAGGCCCGGGGAGCGCTTGGAGTCAGGGTATGAAGAAGGGCTGGGACAAGTCAGGACGGGTCAGGAGAACCCAGGTTGGGTGATTAGGTGCCTCCTGGGGCAGGGGCATGGGAGAGGGGGAGCCGCTCTACCCCTCAGCCACTGCCCCCAGTTTGGGGCAGAAGGAAGGGGACTAGAGAGCCTCTGCCTCCCTCCTCCCCGGCCCACGTCCCCACCTCCACCAGCATCTCGATGGAACATGGCCACATCCAGGTCAGTGGGGCCAGCGTGAGCCTGGAGGCTGTGGTCAGTGTGGTCGGCAGCCGAACCATGTCGAACCAGGACATTGTCCCTGGAAATACAAGAAGCCACCCCACCCCCTGCCAGTCAAAACGAGATGGGGTGGGTGCTTTGGAGGCAGGGGCTTCTGGGAGTGCACAGCCAGCTGCATGTGGAACGGCTCTGAAGGATGCCTGGGTGTGGAGCAAGAGGCATCCGGGGAAAGGTGGCAGCAGAGGCCCAGATGACCAAGATGGCGGAGCCGCCACCCAAAAACCTAGTGATGCCAACGGCTGGTAAAGTGGGGCTGTTCTGAGCTGTGTGTCCCTCCACGGGAGGACCCTCCACTCACCTGAGGTAGCCGCGGCCCCGCTGGCTGTCTTGGTCCTGGGTCCGGCCAGAGCGGGCACTACTCACTGAGGATACAGTGGAGGCACCAAGAGTGATTCGGATGAGGCCGCTCTCCTCAAAGAGGGCCGTGTTGTTGTAAGCCCCAGGGCCCTGAGGAGGCGCGGGGAGACCAGAGTGTGAGCCAGAATGCAAACCCTAGAGAAGCCCCAAACTCTGGCCACCAAGACCCCAACCTGACTGCCAAGCCCCAAGGGCCCTCACCGTCCCAGGCGCTGGCCTGGTCTCCTCGGCCGCGGCTTTCCTGCCTAGACAGGTTGGTGCCCAGGCCGCGCGAGCATCTGCATTCAGGACACAGAAGAACAGCAGCACTGCCAGGCCCTGCAGGTCAGTGAGAGGGTAGAAATGAGTTAGAGAGGGTCAGAGTTGGGTCACCAAGGGGTCAGTCAGGGTCACTGGGGGTTCCCACGGGGGCAGGGGCTAGTCAGTCATCACAGGTTAGCTAGAGTCAGCGAGAAGCCCCAGGGCCCCAGTAAGGGTGACAAAGAAAGTCAGCAGTGGCACCGAGAGGTCAGAGCGGTGTGAGCAGCGGAGCTAGCATAGCGCTGCGCGGACCAGCAAGTGGCCAGGGGCCTCCGAGTTGGTGGAGGTCACTCCAGTTTTAGCACATAGTTTGACATCCGTCATCCAGCAGAATCAGGTCCGGGCCAGCGCCCTGCCTGGGGTTAGACCCTCCCTGCTGCGCGCCATCTGGGCCCAGGGGTGGGAGGGCACTGGAGTCACCTGGAGCCCACTGAGTCCAGCGTGGAGGTAGTGGAAGGCCAGGATGCTGTGGTTGACTGCCAGGAGGCCGAAGAGCCAGGAGGCGCTGACCAGAAGCAGGAGGAGAAAGGAGCTGCGAAGGGTCCTGCTGCGGAACACGGAGAGGTCATGTGGGCTCATACAGGGGACACGGGAGAACGCGGGGCATGAAGGGAAGGGGCTCGTGGGAATGTGGGACAGGAGATGGGAGGCCACAGAAGGAAGCAGGAGAGTGCTCGCCCCATGAGGAGATGGGAAGAACACACAGGACTGGCGGGGGCAGCATATGAGAGAAAACATGAAGGATGGGTGGGAACACAGGGGCCGGGGGCAAAGTGAGCTACCCAGCCACAGGAGCCCTGGGGAGACCCAGGGGACAATGAGAAACAGCAGGGAGGAAGCATATGTGGGGCCAGAGTATGGTAGAGGGACCTCACGCCAGGTGGATGGGCACTTCACCCAGCTGCGCGAGGGCGCTCCCAGGACCCTAGCCCCACTCAGGAGGAGGCGGCCATCCTGTGAATCCTTCCCCCTGCGACAGCCAACTCACAGCACAGAGGTCTTCTTCGCCTCCCTCTGCCCAGTGGAGCAGGATATGCGGGCAGCGAGGAGAAACATGGTCCCATTCATCTGGACCCACAGTCAGACATGTGGAACGGGGACAGGGCAGAGAGACAGATAGTAAGAGACAGACCCACAGAGAGGCAGCACCAGTGAGAAACACGGGGTGGGGGGGAGAGGCAGAGATCAGAAACAAGGAGAACCACAGAAAAAGGTAGGGAATCAGAGAGAGATGGAAAGGGAGAGAGGTAGAGGGGCAGCTGAGTCTCTACCCCACGCCTCCCGTCTCCATCCCGGCTGACACCGCCACCCCTGCTGCTGGCTCCCTGCCTGTCCCCAGGTGGCAATGAGGTCAGGACACTCACCACGATGACAAGGACAACAGGGCCTGCAAAACTCCAGATGAGGGGTTCATGGACTGAGATCCAGCAGAAGTCAGGGTTCCCGTAGCCCTCAGGATCCAGGCCGACAGCAAGGCCTGGGGAAGAAGGGGTGTCTACAGAGCTGCCGACCCTCTCACATAGGGGAGAAGCTGGGGTTGAGGGCAGAGCAGGTTCCTCCCTGAACAGATGGCACAGGGCTCGAATTTGGGAGTTACCATCAGGACAGGGGCAGGGGCTGATCATGATGGACGGAGGCGGGGGGAGACAGAGGCTGGGGAGGGCTGAAGGGGCCGGCGGGCAGGGCCCTCACCCAGCAGCACAGCAGGGACGCCCCAGCCCAGAGCGTGGTAGAAGCGCATGGCGCCGCGGTCCACATTGCGGGGCTCCACCCGCATGCGGTAGAGGTGCAGGCCGTGCACGAGCAGCCACGCGAAGGTGCAGAGGAAGAAGTAGTGCAGAAGGATGGCGACCGCGGTGCACAGCAGCTGAAGGTGGGGGGGGGGCGTCAGCGCGCCCGCCCCGCCCCACCTGACACCCACCTGACGGCTGCTGCCCACCTCTGACCCTTCGACCGCGGCACCTTAGCCCAGCATCCTGCCCCAAACCGAACACCCCGACTCTGACGCTGAGCTTTGGCCCCAGGTCTTCCCCGGCCAGAGGAGGGCCCCGGCCCTGACCCTGCACCTGGTTGTGGGTCCTGTGAATCCCCAGCAGGAAGAGGAGCTCTGCGACCCCCAGGGCCGCTGCCACGTTGGCATGTATCCCGCGCATGTTGGACTTGAGGCTGCGCAGGCTCAGCAGGACGGCCGTGGTCAGCAGCAGCGCGGCCACGGACACCGCCACCGCCACGTGCGTGAACACAGCCAGCAGCTCCAGGTCGCCCTCCAGCCGCTGTGGGGCAGGGGTGGTCACTGCGAGGCTTGGCCCTCTGCCCTTGGGCCCTGCCACTTCTTCAGGGTTCTCTACACAGCCCTACCTCTCGGGGGGAGGCATCCATGAGGACCCCGAAGGTGCCCGTTCTACTGCAGCGACACCGTGCGTGGGACCCGTTCCTGTGCACCAGTTCGCAGTCCCGCGCCGTCCAGGTGCCGTGCTGGTTCATCCTGTGGCCACAGGGCAGTTAGACCCACACAGCCCCTGGGGGGGCCCACTGCGAGGACGGGGTTGCGAGAGACAGCGGGGCAAGGGCTGAGGGTGCCTGGAATTGGGGAGCAGCACTCCTCAGGGGGTGGGGCAGCAGGAGTCCCAGGAACAGACTGGGCCTCCCAGGGGCTAGTGGGGAACCAAGGGTTTCCAGAGCAGAGGTCCTCACGGGCCAGGCGGGTCCCACTGCACGCAGATCGCCTTGCTCCGATTGGCCGTCTGTAGCAGGCGGAACTCGAGGCTGATCGGGGACGCCAGGACACCGCTTAGGAAGTTGCGCCCATGGAATACAGCCACGCTGACCACAGGGGAGTTCATAACAGGGTTCTGGGGAAGCCTGAGGAGACACCCCACCTGAGCTTGAACACTGCTGGCCAAGCCAGATTGCCCGCTCCCTCCTAGCTGCGTGCTGCTTGCCATGGCTGACGGGTCTAACAGCTGGTGCCGTTTCTGAGCACCTCTTCAGCTGCCGCGGGGCTGCTTCAAGACTAGGGGTCCATGGCCTCGCTGAGTTGTCGAGGTTCTGCGGGCACGACAGGGTCTCTGCGGCTAAGGGGCTCAGGCCCGCGGCTCACGCTTGAATCGGAAATCCAAGCAACCCGACTGCCTCACACTACCGTTCCCGCTCACGCCCTCTGACCTCCAGCAGTTGGCCTGTCTGCGCGTGCCTGGACCTGGCTCTGTGCTCTCCTACATGCGACGGCCCCCAGCTGTAGCGCCACGTCTGTCTACTACTCTGCACAACTCCAGACAGGGTTCGCCTGGACCCAGGGTGGACAAGGCTCCCTGGGGCCTGGGAGTGCACAGGTATGTCTGTGAACCTGCTCACTTGTCCATCAAAAAAAGGGGGTGCTAGGCTGGGTAGAGGAAGCTCAGGAGTGGGGGCAGGGAGCAGTTCCACACACAGTACCTGGCGCCTCTACGCTCAGCCTGGAACTGGGCGGGGAGCAGCCCTCCCAAGGCGCGGTAAACCAGGAGGATGACAACAGAGATCCCAGGTTCAGGCTCAGGCTCCGGTGGGGGGGCCACACTCGAGGAGGTGGCGTTTTCTGTGCTGCTGCTGCTTGTGGACAGAACTGCCAGGGGAAGGGGAGGAGCCACTGTCAGTGACATCCAACCCTGAACACCCACAAATCCAGCTCTGCATGGGACCCTCTTCCCTATAGGCTCAGAGCTGGGAAGTGGGACGCAGGAGCCCACGGGGAACATGAGCACCCCAAGGCTGGAGCCTGGGAAGGATCATCTGTGGTGAGGGAGAGGATCCGGCAAGGTGAGGATGGTGCATCAAGGTGTGGGGTGGAAGGCTGACACGGGAGGGTCTTACACAGGGGGAAATATGGGGGAGCACTGGGGCCTCCCTGGTGGTGCAAGGGGTTAAGTGCAGCACTGTGGAGTTGGCGGCTGCAGCGCGAGTTCAATGCCCAGCTGGGAGAATCCCACACGGCGCAGCAGACCTCTCCTGCCTCGCCCGCTGCTCCCCTCAGCAATGTTTCAGTTGATCTGCCTGTTCTGCTCCCCACTCCCTTCTTACCACCTCACACTTCTGGCCTGCACCCCAGCTTGCATGCAAAAATAAATAAATCTTAAAAAAATTATGGAGGAGGACCAGCAAGAACATTGGGAGGACCATATGGCATCTGGCTGGTGGCGGAAGGACCGGGAGCCAGGAGCTTTCACCTTCAGGTGGGAATGGCCGTGGGTACTGGGGAGGTAGCAGCACGTGTGTGTGGGGATCCCAGGCATCCTGACCCCGGAAAAGGTTGCTGTGGTAACGAGGGTAGCGACGGGTCCCCCTGGTTGGATTAGGGTGCTCCATCCGGTCGATGCTAAGCACTGCCCAGGGAAAAGAAGGGGGAGACCCATCAAACTCTCCTCCCCACACTGAGGGTCTCACTCCCTCCTGCTCCCTTCTGCACCAAGTCCCATAACCCATAGCCCCCTTGCTACCAGCACAGAGCATGAACTTGCAAAGGGCATATAGTGGTGGCACAGCCTCCTGCCACTAATGTTGGCACCAACAGCCCTGGGCCCCGCAGACCTCAGGCCCAAGCCCTTTCACAACCCCTGCCCCGCCCTCCCCGCCCGTCACGCACTGATATTGGGTGTCACCAGCCCAACGGGATTCAGGTACGTGAGTTCCATGTTCCTGGCGAGCGTGGCTGCGTACTCCTCCAAATGCCGCACTAAGCCTGCGCTGCCTGGGGAGTCCCCCGGGGCCCGCTGCCCCAGAGCGGCCCACAAGCCCCCCGTCTCTGGAGCAAGCAGTGCAGAACCAGCCCACAGCAGATTCTGGGGGAGGGAGATGAAAGTGGGCTTAGCAGGGTGAGGATATGTAAAGGGACAGTGCAGGTCAGGGGGTCTGTTCAGGTGCTCTGAGCGGCCCCGTAAGACCTTAAGGGACAGAGGGCAGGGAAGACGGGAAGAGGGAGATCCCAGGACCTTTACTTTCCCCGGGTCAGGAGGGGCCAGAGCGGCAAAGCCAGGGCTGGGGATCAGGAGTACCGGGAGCAGCCCCACCTCGTTAAAGTGGGCATCCTGGGTGGCGGTCAGCCCGAAGCCCTGCTGGTGACTCTCAAAGGCCAGCAGGTGAGCCAGGAGGCGGGCGGTGACTCGGATATCCTGGCTGAAGTAGTGGTCCGTGTGGCCGGTTACCTCCCGCAGCCTCTGAGCCAGCTTCTTGGCCTCTATTGTATCTAGTGCTGTCTTGTTCAGCTCGAGACCATCCAGCTACCAGGACAAAGATGAGGGCGCATCACTCTGAGGTCTCTTAGGCCCTTTCAAAAGCCTCATAGGAAACGCCTGGAGGTCAAGGGCTGCTGTGTGATGTCTGGGACCCGTTACAGGCCTGGGGGAGCTAAGGCCAAGGTCAGGGAAGGTCTTGGGTGCAGGGCAAGGTCTGCACAGTCTCACCAGCAGATTGAGTTCTCGGAAGGCAGGGGAGGTACAGTTGAAGAGGTCGGGCTCCAGCCAACCCTGGTCCTCGTCACATAGCCGCACAGCAGCCCCTGGGGGTGGACAATCATGGTCAAGCCAGGGGCCTACACACTTTTGCTCCAGGGGGAGCTCTGGAGCAGAGGCCATCCTAGTGTGCAGGTGTGCCTAGACCCCCGGACAGGGCACCCCAGCCCAGGCAGGCGCCAGCTGTCGGTCAGTCAATTCCCGAGGGGTCCGTGGGCCATTCTGAACCATCAACTACATAAAGGAGGAGCACAAGGGCGGCACTATACAAACACACACACATGCATGTACACACACAGGCGCAAGTGCACACATGTGTGCACACACACGCACACACATAGGCCAGGACAGATTGACAGACCTGGCCCAGGGCAAGCCACATGCCAGTGCTCACATCTGCACAGAGGTAGACGTGTGCCTCAGGACAAGCACACCAGCACACAGAGCCCCCTCTCACACACACAAAGATACACAGACACACTAGCACAGGCCAGGTCTTCGGGAGCATTTTGTGACCAAAGGGAGGTGGGGGTGGTAGTTCTCAGGCAAGTTTTAACTGCACCAGTGGTATCTTCGCTGCTCTCTCTCCCTGTCTGTGGGACTAGGATGGCAGTTGAATGGAAATGGCCTGGGCCTTAAGGGAATTTGTGGCGACCAGCAATAAGGACCCTAACATGTTGAAACACAGGCGCCCTGCCCCCAGGACAGACTCACAGAGGCATGCATGGCACGTAAAGACACACGAACATGCACACAGACAGTCTCTGTCCAGCCACCGCAGTGACCTCAAGCAGCAGGAAGGGCTCTGCAGGTACCTCAGGCAGTGGGGGAAGGGGGATCTGAAGGTCCTCAAGCAGAGAGAAGGGGTCTCTTGTGCCCTCAGGCAGTAGTGAGAGGCCTTCAGCAACCTCAGAAACTGAGCAGGGGTCTGCAAGGATCTTAGGAAGTAGGGAAGGATCTGCAGGGACCTCAGGCATCAGAGAAGGGTCTCTGGGGTCCTCAAACAGCAGAAAGGGGCCTAAAGGGGCTTCAAGCAGTTGCAATAGCATTTAGAGACCTCGCGCAGCAGGAAGGGGTCTGCAGGGACTTCAGGCAGCAGGAGGGATTTGCAAAAGCTCTGGCAGTGGGAGGGGGCAGCGCACCTGAGCAAACACGTACCCCTTACCTGCACCCCGCAATCCTGCCCAGAAGCCAAGAGAAATAAACGGAGGCTCAATGAGAGTGTGGGGAGGGACCCAGAGTCCCTAGGCGGTAGTGAGGGACCCACGCGGACCGTGCTCTACCCCACTTCTCTGCCAGAACGAGGCCACTAACTCAGAGAAGAGGTGGCGCCAACAGAGGAAAGGCCCACCTCACCCGCAGCAATGCTCCCGGGTACTCACCCAGGGCCCCACGAGGACAAGGCACTGAGGCCAAGATGCCAAACTTGGTCTGGGGCCACCACACGCCAGATCTCAGGGACTTGGGGCAGGCATCATAGAGCACTAGGGAAAAGTGGTACTGAGCCAGGTGCCAGGGGCAACTGACAGCCACATCTACTGCCCCTCCACCGCCCACCCCAGACCCCTCCCCCACCACTCTCCTGCCAGCCTCACAAAAGCTGGTTTGTCAGATTCTTTAACAGACCGTCAAAGTACTTGGCATAAATATTGGGGTACCTGGGTGTAAGTGCTCTCCGTCAGGAGAAGCCTCCCAAGCCCCTAGCCAAGGGCCCAAGCATGCCGTGACACTTGCTGGCAGCATGGCAGAGCCAGCCCTCTCTACATGGACCGGGGCGGAGCCTGCTCACCCCGGCAGCCGCTGGCTGTCACCTCTGCGAAAGGACTGTCGCAGCTGTTGCACTGGCGACCAAGGGCTCCGGGGCGACAGGGGCACTGCCCACTGTGGGGTGCACATGAACGCGAGGTGGAGCCCACGGGGTAGCAGTCACACGGGAGGCAGGAGTCGCTGCCCCGAGGCCGGTAGTGGAACTCCTGTTTAAGAATGGGTCAGGGGCCTGAGGTCAGAGGTCAGGGTTTGGGGGATGAGTGGAATCAAGGGCACATGGTCAAGAGAAGAGTGCTCACTGGCCAGAGAAAGATTGGGTCTCACGTGAAATGTGGATGGTTTACATGTCAAGGACAAGAGACGGCAGCTGGTCACAGGAAGGGGTCAGAGTTCAGGGCCTGACCCAGCAAGCTGGGTGAGAATCACAAACCATGTCTAGGGAGGTGCTAGAAGGTCGGGGTAAGATGCTGGACGCACCTTGCAGTGACACTGCCCATTTGTCTTGTTGCAGTTGGGGTCAAAGCCCTTGTGAATGTCGCAGTTGCAGGGGCCGCAGGTTGGGCTTCCCCACCAGCCCCTTGGGCATTGCTGGTCCATCCTGAGGGTCGACAATCAGGTGAGATGCCACCTTCAATGACCCTCTACACACCCCCGTGATGTTTGTCCATCATCTCAGCCCCAATGCCTTACCTGTGTTCACAGTGGTGCCCAAAATAGCCACCCGCACAGTCGCAGGTATAGCCATGGGGTGCTCCTGGAAGATGCCGGCACGACCCCTGATTCTGACAGGGATTCAAGAGGCAGGCATCCACACAGCCGGGGCCATAGTAACCTGCAGGTTGGGTCAGGGAGCTCAGGACACTGGGCACAAAGCATGGGAGAGAGCGAGCACCTGTCCTCAGTCCCCTCCTCCTCCAGGCCCAGGCCCCTGCCCAGAGCTCCCGGCCCCCCCCAGGCCCCACCTGGCCAGCAGGTGCAGGAAAAGGTCTGCCAGAGGTCTCGGCAGTCAGCGTGGGGCGGGCAGGGCCCAGATGCACAGGCGTTAGCCACAGCACAGCCAGCTTCCACGTTCACTCGGCGGCTGGGGGGCGGTAGGGCTGGAGACCCCGAAGGTGTAGAGCCGAGCCGTACCCCCTATTGACACAGCCAGCAAGGGATGAGACCCAAGTCAGAGCACCTCAGCCCCAAGTTCTACAGAGCCAGCCACTCAGCCTGATGACCGCTGACATGCAATCTCCCTCAGACCCCCCCCAAAATCCTCAGACCCTGAGCCTGCTATCCCCAGCTCAGTGTCCCCATGGGACTCCTAATCGTGCTGTCCCTGGCCTTCCATGCCCCTCACTGATCTAAGCCAGACTCTCCTTGAACAGCACACAAAGGCCTGACCTGTCTCATGGCTCGGGGTCACACCTCTACCCCATGCCACTGTGCAGCTGAAGGCAGCTTTTCAGCTGCTAAGGTACCCCTAATCTCTGACCCCAATGCTCCGTATCGGATTCCCATGCTGACTCATACCTGGATACAACCAACCAGACCCTGAGGAGCCTCTTCACTGCTGGAGGGCAGGCCTCCCACATGCAGTCGCTTTACCTTCAGGCCTGGAAGCTCGTTCCCCACTGCCATGGTGTCCTGGGGGAGGGAGGCAGTCAGCACTGGGAGCAAGGGGAGGTGATGAGCCCTCCCCCAGAGCCAGTGCTGGCCTTGGCTAAGCCGTGCATGGCCACGCTTTGCCCCTCCGGACCAGCGGCACGCTCTGGGGAAGGGCTGTTCCCAAGTCTGGCGGGCCTGCCAGAGCACAGGGAGTGGGTGAGAGGAGGCTTCACTCTAGAGCCGGGCGCAGACAGACCCCTCTCTCCCGGGTCTCCAGAGCAGACCCTGAAATTTCATGATTTTGACCTAGGAAGACTGGGACACAGGCCAGAAGGGGCTTCCAGAAGTTAGGCAACATGCTGGTTACAGACGTACCCCAACACCAGACCAGAAATAGGAGCATCCCCTGACATGAGGAGGACCTGATGGTGGGCCGGCCTGGCTGGCAGGGTGGGCTCAAAGCAAGGATAGAAAGGGGAAGCTGCCGTAGCGGGAGCTGAGGAGCTGGACTATCGGTGGGGTAAAATGGCAGAAGGATCGAGAAGGGACTCCCCCAGGGTCAGAGGTCAGACCTGGAAGAGGCTAAAGTCCAGTGAAACCATGAGAACGTGGTGGCCCCGCCGGCCACCTGGCTCCTCCCGCAGCTCCAGCCGCAGGTCGTGCCACCGGCCATCGCTGACAGGAACTTGGTTGAGGAGGAGGTGAGCAGCATGGCCTGAACCCCGGCTCACGGTCACGGACAGCAACCCCCGATCCAGCTGTGAATGGAGGTAGAGAGGGATGGCCCTGGGGTCAGAGCTCCGCGGGGCTGGAAGTGTTAGGAGGTGAGAACAGGGATTCAGAGATCAAAAGCACCAGAGGTCACGAGAGTGGAGGCAAGGCTGTAGCTGGCACATCTGGCATTGTGCCCAGGGATAATTTGTGCTGAGAGTGAGGTTCAAGGGCAGAGATCAAGACCGGATGGATTGGTGCAGATAGCACAGGAGAGCTATGCTGGCCCCGCCGTGCACAGGCTATCTCGGTGGGAAGAGGGTCAAAGGCCACAGTCCAGAGTGTGCTGTATGACTGGACCGGAACCCACAGCAGTGTGGCTGGTGGCATCAGAGACTGAGAGCTGAGGGCCGAGGGGTCAGACATACCTGGCAGAGGAGTGTGCTGTGTGACCCAGCCTGCACTTGCATCAGGACCCCCTGTGCCGCCCGAGTCCGAAAGGCCAGCCCCAGGTACCATGGGACAGACACAGTCATGTCATTTCCAAAGTCCCAGCTCAGGGTGCCATTGCCACGGAAATGGTGGGGATAGGCCATGGCTGGGGGACAAAAGGAGCAGGGTCACGGCCCCCACCTTAGAACAGCCCTTACCCTGCAAGCCCTCCTGCCCTGCGCTGCCCACTCACTGAGCCGACAGTCTTTGCCACCGAAGCCCACAGGGCAATCGCAGCTGAAGCCACCCCAGCGCTCTGAGCAGAAGCCACTGTTCTTGCAGGGGCCCGAGTCACAGAAGTGCAGTTTGGCCTGGCAGCCTGAGAGGAGAAGGCACATGGAGGGTGTGAGAACATGAGGGGAGGCGCATGAGTGCCGCAGGGCGCAGGGGTCTGGTCATTCTCAGGTCCATGTTCTCTCAGAGGTCGAGTAGGCAGAAATCAGGCCCTCGAGGCCAGGCCGCAGCTCGGTTCTTGCCATCAGAGGGCTGGGGTGAGTCCCCTACCTCCCCACGACGGGGACACGGCCTACCTGCTGTGGTGCCGTTGTTCGCAACAAAAGCCGCCATGTCCACTCGGCGGCCATCAATGTGCAGGTCCCGCATACAGCCAACGAAGTCCTTGTGGGACACGGGGAAGTTCTCCGGGAGGTTGGGGACACCCCCCAGGAGCAGAGGACCCGTCAGGTCCAGGGACCTGGGGGTCAGGGGTCTGGGTCACTGGTGGGATTGGGGCGAGGGTGGGGCTGCTCCTGGAGCTAAAGGAAGTTCGGGAGTAGGCAGGTGCTGGGGGGGAGGGTAAGGCCAGGGTGGGGAAGGAGCTGGGACTTTACCGTGGGGTGCAATGGTCTGGTGAGGGGGAGGAGCTGGGGCAAGAGAGGAAGCGAAGAGTAGGCTCACCTCTCTAGGGTGCAGGGTGGGGAAATGGATCGTTAGAGAGACAGGGGAGTGGAGATTTTGGGAAACTGGGTGCCTAGAGACTGTGTGGGAGCAGGGAGTCTGGGACAGATTCAGGGTGGGGAGCAGGGTGACGTGGGATTTCAATGTCCAGGTGGGGAGAAGGAAAGATGGGGAGTTTGGTAGGCTGGGGTGAGGAGTGGGGTATGGGAAGGGTTGGGGTGGGCTTTGGCAGGTAAAGACACGGGGACCAGGGGCGGGGCCTCACTTCTTGGAGCTCGTCTGCACGCCGGCAGCCGCGCACGAGTAGTTGCCGATCTCAGTGCCAAACCGCAGGGCCACGGCCGCGTCACAGTCGTCCACGCTCAGCACGGCCACCTTGTCTTTGGAAGGGCCCTGCGCCCCCCCCAGGGCATCTGTCCGGGGCTAAAGATCCACAAAACCCATTCAACAGGACCCCCAAGGTAACCCCTGAGGGGAAGGACCTGGCACCCCAGCTCCCCCCATATTCCCATGCAGGGGTGGTGCCCACCTTATTGTAGTATCTCAGATGCACCGTGTGCCACTGCCCGTCACTCAGGCCCCCTGGAACTGTGGGGCTGACCACTGTGTTAGACTCACCTGCAGGGAGAACGCGTGCGGAGGGTTGTCTGGAATTGCTACATTGCTCCCCCCTTCCTCTCCCCAACCCCAGTCATGCAGACACAGCTACTCCCGGGCTGACCCTGGGGGCATCAGGTCTCTCCCCACACTGGTGACCACACTGGCTGAAGCAGGGCGCCTCTGGACTGCTAGAGAAGCACACACCTCTCGGACAGACAGACTTTCCCACAGGGAACGGCCACTTGGGCCAGGGCCTTACTGTCGTCTCTTTGGCACAAGCGTGTGTTCAGGTGTGCCGTGAGGCAAACCTGAGCAAACTGGGGGCTTGCCCCCCCCACCGGCCATCTCACCCACACATGCAATGCCTGTCCACACACGCACCTGTGGAATATGTAAGCCGCACTTGCCCAGCAACCAGCTCCAGGGCCAGGAAGTCATGCTTCTCATTCAGGCGCCCGTTGTAGAAGAGGAGCCCGCTTGCCTGCACTGTTGCAAACCTGGGGGCAGGGGGGGGGGCATGGTGTGTCACCAGCTGTGCACCTCCTCACACCCACCGTCCCTGCTGGCAAGAAGGTTCTAGGGAAGACCACCCAGGCCGGGGAGAGGAAGAGATGGGAGAGGGTGGGACCCGCAGGCGTGGCCAGAGCAATGATTTCAGGAGCAAGGAGGCGCTGAGACACCCAGGTATGGTGTCAAGGGAAGGGGGCCACGTCCTGTGGGAAGACGGGATGGGGCAAGCAGGAATCTGAGTCAGGTCAAGTAACAGGGACAGAGCGCGCGCAGGTAGCGGTACGGGGGGGCACCTACGAGAGGGACAGCGTGAGGTGGAAGCGCTGCCGCAGGCCGCGGAACATGACGAAAGAACTGGGCGGGAAGGAGCGTGCGGCCACCTCGCAGCGTGGGCCCTCGAAGGCCCCACCCGCCGGGCACTGACAGCGGAAGCCACCATCTGGCCCATTCGCACAGGTGCCCCCGTTGCGGCAGACCCCAGGCACACAGCGTCCGGCCTCTGTGTCCAGCTCGCAGTCTTCTCCTAAGGGTCAAGCTGTGATCAGAGGTGGTCACCGCCACGCCCACCCCAGTTCCAGCAGGCCCTGCCACTGCCCAGGTCGTACGGCTGGGTTCCAAGAGCTCTGAAAGCTCCCTGTGAGCACGCCCCATTTATTCTGGCCTCCCCTCACCTTCCCAAGCACGGCCCTCCCTCCGCCCTCCGCCCCCACCCCCACCACAGCCCCACAGCCCCACCCTGCACGTGGCCACGCCTCCTTCCTAAACTCAGCCTCCCTAAGGCCCCTATTTCTCCAGACCCTAGGTTGTCTCTGGGTCAGATTCTAGGCTTCTGCTCTAACTGCCCGCCCTAACTCTGGTCACCCCAAAGTGACTTGCGTTGTACTTCTGCCCGCTAACTGTCTGAGGGTGCCCTGCTCACCTGTAAAGCGCGGGCGGCAGACGCAGGTGTAGCCACCCTCGCGCCGTGCGCAGGCACCACCATTGCGGCACGGGTTGGAGTAGCAGAGGTCGAGCTCCGTCTCGCAGAAGTCTCCAGTGAAACCTGGCGGGCAGCGGCAGCGCAGGCCCGCGATGGGCTGGATGGGTCGGAAAAGCGTGGAGGCTGAGGCCAGGAAGGGCGCAGAGGAGTCAAAGCGCAGCACGGACACGCACTTCATGTAGTTCTCACAGGGTTCCCGCAGGCACACGTTGTCATCGAAGGGCAGCACGTCCAGAAGTGAGCGTGCGGCAAGGGCAGCGCGGCGCACGTACAGCTGCTCCTGCAGCTCCTCAGAGCTGAACCAGGGACCAGCAGCGCCTGCCGCGGCCCCACGTGGGGCCAGCGCTGAGAAGCTCACATTGAGCACCGTGCCCCCTACATCGGTGTCGTTCTGGATGTTGAAGATGAAGACGTCCTCGGTGGGTGTGGCAAGTACCGCGGCCACGCCTTCCAGAAAGTGGCCCAGCAGCGGCGACAGAAAGCGCTCCTGCCACATGTTCTCCAGGCGCACAGTCAGGCTGTTGGCGAGCAACTCCTCCGTGATGATGACCACACGCAGCACACACTGTGCAGTCACACTGTGCAGCCCATCTGCAGGCCAGGGGTAAGGCGAGGTCAGTCTGGGGTCAGTGGCTGCCTTCCCCAGGACACAGAGGGCTGGGGCCAGCGACACCCAAGATGCCCAGCATCAGGTGTCAAAAAGTTGCTGCGCCTCCCTCCGACACAAGGAGGGGCCTGGGTCAGGGATCAACCAATTCCCCCACAATGCCCAGGGATCAATAAGTCACTCCCTCAACCACACATAAGGAGGGAGGTCTCTCAGTGGTCAGTAACCTGCCCTCCCCCACGTCATCATGGTCAGTATGCCACCACCACTCAGGGTAAAAAGAGGAGGCGGGGCCACTGCCCAGCCGTGTGCTCCCCATCCCCCAGCACTGCAGAACCAGTAAAACATTCCCAGAAACAAGGAGGGTGTCAGGTCAGGAATCACCCAACCATCCCCTATTTTTCTGATCAGCAAACTACTTTTCCATGGCAGTAGAATGAACCCTGGCCCTGTGACCACTGAACCCCAGCCCTCAGAATCCTGGGTCAGTCAGCTCCCTCTCTGCAACAGGGTTTCAGACCCTTACCCCCATCCCCTCTACATTTTGGGTCACCAAGCTGCCTACCACCCCAGAACTGGGTCATCCTGTGATCTCAGCAGCCAGTCCAAGAAATGAGGACTAGTTGCTATGTAGATACCCAGACTCCAGCACACACTGGGTATTCCATAAAGGTTAGTTGTTAACTGAAATAACTGAAGGCTGTGCCTTCTCTGGCAATGCTGGGAATCCACGCTCTAAAACTGGGGGATGGGCCTCTCTGCTGTCGTAACGCGTTGAGCGCAGAGCTGTGGAGCTGTCGGTGGCTACTGCACGGGTTCGATGCCTGGCCGGAGAGATTCCCACATGGCGCAGCAGACCTCTCCTGCCTCGCCTGCTGGTCCCCTCAGCAGTGTATTTCTGTCGATCTGCCTGTTCTGCTCCCCACTCTCTCTGGTGAGCCCTCTCACCATCCCACACCTCTGGCCTGCACCCCAGCTTGCATGTGAAAATAAATAAATCTTTAAAAAATAAGTGGGGGGATGAGGTCTCCTGACCTCTGCAGCCTCCAGTATGCGGGACTGCAAGAACCTGTTTTGCCTGCCCCCTGTTTGGGAAGGGTTTGTGAAAACCTGGGGCTTTGGAGGCAGGAAAGAAGCAGGTACACTGCTGAAAATCTTCCCAAAGGGAAAAGTCTTGATCAGCCCCTTGGATAGTGGCCAGGAAAAGTAGTGTGTCCACTCTCTATCTGAAGCTGCCAGAATAAGTTGATGTTCCCCTTGGTCTCCCTCTCCTGCACAGAAGGAGTGAAGTTCAGGGTGAACCCAAAGTAACCATTAATCTGCACAGGGTGTGTTACGAGCTAGCTTTTCGTGGAGTCTCCAGAGCACCAATCCAGGACATCCAGCCTTTCAGAGAGAAAAGGGCTATTCCTAGGTTAGCAAACAATTCTTTACAGGGCCTTCTAGATGCCCTGAAATCTCTGAGGTCCTGTGGAGACTGCCCAAGAATCTAAGCATCTATGTGAACCTAAAGTGTGAGGTCTAGACCCCCCTGGTGGCGTGAGGGGTTAAATCTCAGCACTGTGAAGCTATCCGCAGACTGCTGCATGATCCCCGGCCAGGGAGCTAACCTATACCGCGCAGCAGACGCCCCCTCTCTTGCCTGCTGCTCCCCCCAGCGTGTATTTCAGTAGATCTGCCTGTTCTGTTCCCCACTCTGTCTCTGGTGAATCCTCTCACCCCCCACACCTCTGGCCTACACCCCAGCTCTTGTTTGCATAAATAAATAAATCTTAAAAAAAATAAAGTGTGAGGTCCACAGCAGACCTTAAACCCAGGATTTACGGGATTCTCGGAAGCCCTGGAAACCCTCTTTGGCTGAGGTGCCCTATGAAGTGCATCTTGAGGCCCTGCGAGGTTTCAGTGACTAGGTCACTCGCCTGCCCCCTGCTCCTCACCTGTGACAGTCACCAACATGGAAGCCACCAACGGGCGGTTGTTGTCCAGCTTGCGGCTGAGTCGCAGCTCCCCACTGGTCTGGTTAACCACCAGCAGCTGCAATTCATTGCCCCTCTCAAATGAGTAGAAGAGGTGGTCAGAGACATCGGGGTCGTAAGCTGGGATGCGCCCAATGATGCCTGAGGGGAAGGTGTCTGAGCGATTGGATACATAGTTGTTGAAGAGGATCTGGAAGTTGTTGAGCACAGGGCTATTGTCATTCTGGTCAACCAGGCGGACGTGCACGGTGGCCCGACTAACCAGAGTGGCAGAGGTGGCCTGCACCACAATCACGTATTCCTGGCGAGCCTCATAGTCCAGGTCGATGAGGGCTGTCAACTCTCCAGAGAAGATGTCCATTTGGAACAGCTCAGGGATGTTCCCCTCCACAATCTGGTACATTATATGGGCATTGGGGCCTTCATCAGGGTCCACGGCAGTGATCTGCGCCACCACCGAGCCCACGATGCTATTCTCCTTCACTCGCACCTCAAACTCCTCAGCTGGGAAGATGGGTGCATTGTCGTTTACATCCTGCACCGTCACCTGGATGCTCACTGGAGTGCGCAGCGGGGGCACACCGCGGTCCACCGCATAGGCAGTCAGTTCATACACTGGTACCGCCTCCCGGTCCAGTCGCCTCACTGTTCGGACAATGCCAGAAGTGGGCTCAATGGTGAAATCTCCATCCCCATCTTCCCCATTCTGGAATGTATACTGGACCCTGCCATTAGCATGAGCGTCCCGGTCAGTGGCTGAGATCTGCAGGACACTGGTGAAAGGTGGGGCGTCCTCAGAGACCAGCCCTGTGTAGTGGGAAGCAACAAACTGTGGAGCATTATCGTTTACGTCATTGACCATCACCTCCACGTAAGTGGTGTCTGCCTTCTGTGGGATGCCATTGTCCCGCGCTGTAATAGCCAGTGTGTAGGTCACCTGGTCTTCATAGTCCAGTGGGGCCTGTAGTGTAATGGCCCCTGAGTCTGCATCAATGCGGAACTGGGGCAGGTTGTCCTCCAGGAGATAGGTGATACGAGCATTTTCACCCACGTCATCATCAGAGGCACTGATCACCACCACGGTGCTACCCAGTGGCCGATCCTCATTCACACTCACTGAGTAGTGGGCACTTTGAAAGACAGGCCTGTGAGTGTTGGCATCTGTGATGTTGACGTGCACATAGCAGTGATCATGAAGGGCACGGTCAGATGCAGTTAGCACCAGCTTAAAGTAGCGTTCCTGTTTGTAGTCCAGAGGCAGGGCCAGTGTCACCAGACCTACACCCCCCTGGGTGCTGATGGCAAAGCGATTCCGAGTGTTGCCACCTGTGATCTGGTAGCTGATGGCGCTGTTGGCATCGCGGTCGACAGCAGTCACACTGACCACACTGGTGCCCACAGCTGCATCCTCGTTCAGCCGGAGGTGGTACTCCTTCATCGTGAATTCTGGCCGATTGTCGTTAACATCCAGCACTGTCACCGTGACGCTGGCTGAGGCTGAGAGTGGGGGCGAGCCATGGTCTCTAGCCTCTACACCGAAGAAGTAATGTTCCACAGACTCACGGTCCAGGGGGCCACTCACAGAGACCCAACCAGTGGCACTGTTTATCACAAAGGGTGTGTCAGGTGCCACACCAGTTAGGGAGTACTCCAAACGGGCATTTTCCCCATGGTCTGCATCCACCGCCTGAATGTGGATGACTGAGTGGCCAAGGGGAGCGTTTTCCAGGACAGAGACCTGGAAGGGCGTGCTCACAAAGATAGGAGTATGGTCATTGATGTCCACCACCTGGATGCTAGCCAAGCCTGTGTTGTTCGAGAGTGGTGGGCGGCCTGCATCCTGAGCCCGGATTCGCAAGGCATACTCTCGCTCTGCCTCAAAATCCAGGGGTGCCACCACCTGGATCTCGCCTGTGAGGCTGTCGATGGCGAAGTGGCCACGGCTGTTGCCGCTGATGATGTTGTAGTGCACCAGTCCATTAGCATCCTTGTCCCGGTCGGTGGCTGTAACACGCAGTACCACCGTGTGGGGTCGCACATCCTCGCGCACCTGCGCCACGTAGCGCTTCTCGCTGAACTGGGGGGCGTTGTCATTTTCATCCAGCACTGTTATATGCACACGCACGGTAGCAGAGCGCGGCCCAGGCTCTTGACCCTGGTCACTGGCCTCCACCACCAACTCGTAACTTTCCATGTGCTCGCGGTCTACGCGACCACTGGTGCTGATAAGGCCCGAGCGTGGATCAATCTCGAAGGCAGCAGTGGCGCGGGCAGCTGGCGGCCCCACAAAGCGGTAACGCAGGTTGGCGTTGGGGGGCGCGTCGCCGTCTGTAGCACGCAACTGAAGGATGGGGTAGCCTTCCTCCACGTTCTCGCGAAGAGTCTCTCGGTATTGCGCCTGCTCAAACACTGGCGCGTGGTCGTTGCGGTCGGCTACTGTGACGGCCACCATGGTGGTGGCTGAGAGGCGCGGCACGCCGTGGTCCTGCGCCGTCACGCGTAGGTAGTGACGCTCCATACTCTCGCGGTCCAGAGCGGCCTCCGTGCGGATGAGGCCGCTCTGCGGATCAATGCTGAATAGCTCCAGCGAGCGACTGTTCATGAGCGCAGCCAGCGAGTAGACTAGGCGCCCGGCCTCGCCCGCGTCCGGGTCCTGTGCCACTACGCGTAGCACGGCGGTGCCCGCCGCCTCGTTCTCCGGCACTAACGCCTGGTAGTTGTACTGTGGAAACTGCGGGTGGCGGTTCGCGGCGCGACGGGGGCGAACCCGGCTCGCTGGGGGTATTCTCCAGGCTCCAGGCTGTACCCAGGGCCCCGGGGGGCGCGGCCCCGGGCGCTGCGGGAGGAAGCGGCGGCGGAAGAGACGGCGGGAGCGCATGCGCTCGGGTGTCGGCTGAGGAGCTGTCCGAGGCCCGCGTGGTGCTGAACCAGAGGCGGGAGCTATCCGTGCAATGCGCGGTGCTGAATCAAACCTAGGGCCAGATCCCTCAGACCCGGGAGAACAGTCCGGTCGGGGAACTGTCCTCTCCGCTCGGAATGCTGCAATTCTCTCGCCCTGACCCCTGCGCCCCGGTGCCCACAATTCCCCGCAACAGCGCGTGGTTCCTACTTTTTTGGGGATGCCTCTGCCAGTATTCCTCGGGGAGGACATCAGTTTGGAACCATGAGGC
Source organism: Scalopus aquaticus (assembly GCA_004024925.1). NCBI lineage: Eukaryota > Metazoa > Chordata > Mammalia > Eulipotyphla > Talpidae > Scalopus > Scalopus aquaticus. Next base: position 39,923 of record PVIJ01004195.1, on the reverse strand, counting down.
CGAACCAGAAGGTCCGAAGGGAAGGGCGAGCTGTTTTCTGGACCCAACACCCCTGGGGACATAGCCTCTGGCGACAGGCTATCTCTTCGCAAGGGTCCTGTCCGCCCGCAAGAGGAGACCTCTGGGCGCCAGCATAACAGAGACCCTGGTCCTTGTCCTGTAACATCTCGCCCGCGACTGCCTAATGTCTGGACCCCATATTCCGCCCCCAGCCTTGCGTCCGGCTGCTCAGGGGGCCCTCGATCACTCTGGGAGCTTTGCTTTCTCCCTCGGAGCCCCACGAAAACAGGGTCCCTGACTCCAAGACCAGGCTCTCCATCCTTTCTGACCCCAGGCGGCTCGGGACAAAGAACTAAGGCTCCGCCGCCGATCCGCGCTTCTGGCCCCGTAGCGGCAGGTACCCCCGGATCCCAGTCTTGGCCCCCGCCGCCCCCCAGCTCCTCCCGACTGAGAGGGAACAAAGAGAGGAGAAGCAGCAGGAGTACCGGGGTCGTCGGCCCCCTGAGACCCCTCCACGGCGGCCGCCTCGCCATCACCCCCCACCTTCCCACACGGCCTCCACCGGCCCCCGCCCCGGTCCGGGTCTTGGGCCCGCCCCGCCGCTCGGGCCCCCTCCCGGGCCCCTGCCGCCGCCCCTGTCCCCCGCCTCTCGGCCTGTCGCTCCGCGCCGCCACCGCCCTCTGGGCACCATCTACTCTGCGGCCAGAGCCCCTTTGGCATGCGGCCTCGGCTTTTGCCGCCCCCACCACAGCATCCCCGACGCTGCTGCCGCCTCCCGCCGCTCCAACATGGCTTCCGGCCGCCGCGATGGTTCGTTCCATCTCCGCCCCGAAGTCCCAAATCCGGTGGTATAGCCCATGGCGCATGGCAATTCTGATTACCGTAGCTGTTGCTACCATCTTTGTTGAGGGCACATCATAAGTACTGCCCACGGTGCTGAAAAGGGCACGGAAGTTCTCCGCCCCTAGATCCACCCTCTTCGTCTCGGCTACCGCCCCCCCGGTCCCTCTCCTTCTAGGGCGCTCTCCTAGGTCCGTTTCCTAGCCGTTTCTCTGTTTGCGTGTCTATGAACCCCTCCCTAAGCACTATTTCTGAACCCTATCTCGGATTTTGGTTTGAAAACTTGGTGCATATTATATGCAGAGAGATCGTCCTCACACGACTCGTGGGCGGAAGTACCATGTAGCATCCTGGGGGTTAGATGGGGGCCCGGGGCGCCAGCAGTCAGAACAATAGCTTTAACTGTTGGATCAGCGATTTTTAACTCATGAAACATCTCGGGAACATCTGCTTGTTGAGAACGCCCCTGTGGAGTAGGGGCAAGAGGTGTCCGTCCCGAGGCGGGAGCAGAGGTAAACCCTTCCCTATCTTGTCCTCCCCAGCACTTTCCCTAGCTGGGGGCTCCTCCACTCTCCAGGTCGCGGGTCTCAAGTCCTCTGGGATGCCATGTGGAGCCGGCGCTGCCGTACGGCTGCGGGCCCGGCTTTCTCGGAACACTGCCCCTATCCCTCCACGACCGGGTCCCTTAACCCCTTGAAGGGACTAACGGAAGCTCAGTTCTCCGCTGGCTGTGCACTATGCAACTCCAGGAGCAAGTCAGACCAGGCTGGCCAATGGACAGAAGTGGCGGAATTGGCGTAACCGAAGACGAGCAGGGGCGTGGTGGGAGGGGGGTTAAAGGCGGAGAGTTCCAATCAGAAAGTCACTGTTTCTATTGGCACAATGGAATGCTCCGCCTCCTACGGCGGACTCATTGTCTGGAGGGGAGGGCGCTCTGGGGGTTCCAAGATAGCAGGAGAAATAATCCAGGAGCCGCTCTATAGACGGCTTGCAAAGGCACCAGAGACTACCGGCTGAAGCGTCACGTGCAGAGGGCGCGGGAGTCCCGAACCCGACAGGAGTTGAAATCGGGATTGGAAATGCTCCAATGGGCGCGGCTCCTGCTTGAAACCCGGGAGAACTCCCGACTAAGGTCTCTGGCCCGCCCCAAATGGTAACGATGACATCACCACCAGCCAATCAGACAGCGCGCTCTTTGGCCTCTGGACTTCTTCGCTTCCGGGAGGCGGGGCTCTCCTAGCGCCCCACGTGTCTACCTAAATCTGGTCGGCGGGCTTCTGAGGTGCCAGGGCTTGTTTCCCAACATGAGGCCCCACCCTAAGATCCGAGCTCCACACCTGGTACAAACCTGGTTTTCTATGAGTGTGACGGTGAAGCACCTCCAGAAGCACTAAAGGGGAATTCTGTTGGATGGGAGCCTAGTCGTAGCTGGGGCTGGAGGAGGAAGACCAGGGAAGTGGTTGTCCACCTATCTGCATTTCCAGATTCACAATCCAGCGAATGAAGGGTACAAAACTACACCAATGAGGGAGGGAGACAGGCGGCGCTAGGGAGAGGAGTGCTAGGTTACCTCCGGAGGCTCCTGAGCCAACTTAGAGATCTGGGGAGTCTTCACGTGGATGCCTGTGCAGCCTTGAATAACCAAGGGGAGGTCTGCAGCTGCAAGGGAAGTAGTCGTCCTGATCTTTGAGGCTGTATGGGCAAATACGCAAAGGCTTACAGGGCCCCTCCTCAGGCCTCCTGGGTTAAGCCCAGCACTATGAAGCTATCCACAGCCACTGCAGCATGAGTTCAATCCCTGGCCAAGGAGATTCCCACATGGCGCAGCAGACCTCTCCTGCCTCGCCCGCTGCTCCCCTCAGCAGTGTACTTCAGTGGATCTGCCTGTTCTGCTCCCCACTCTGTCTCTGGTGAATCCTCTCACCACCCCACACTTCTGGCCTACACCCCAGCTTGTATGCATAAAAAATAAATCTTTTAAAAATTTTTTTTAAAAGTAGAAGGGCAACTTCCTATATTGGACATCAAAATTTAAAAAGCTATACAAACCAAGTCTGTATGGTGCTTGTGCAAGGACAGAGAGACCAATGGAACAAAATATAGAAATGGGCCGATATGTGTGGGGACTTGAATTTTGATAACAAGGGTCTTAAAAGTCACCATGAGGAAAGGGTGAGCTTTGCAATAAATGGTAATGGGTCACAGTTGGATATCTAAGTAGAAAAGATTAAATGAGACCCCTACTTTATACTACCCGCATAATTAGTTCCAGATAGGTTTGATGTCTGAATATGAAAGACAATATGGTTTTTAGAAGAGAATATAGATCTTCATGACTAAAGAGTCTTGGATAGGATATTAAATGCACTAACCATAGCAGAAAATACTGAAAAATCCGATTGCATTACAATTAAGAACTTCCTTTCATCAAGACAACATTAAGAATGGGAGAAGATATTATATGAGACAATCCAAGGACTCATATCCCCAGTACATACTACAAGCCAATAAAAGAAGACAACCCTGTAGTTCAGTAGGCAAAAGACCCAAACTGGCAAAGTAGCAAAGTAATGAGAAGATGTCTCAGATTTCTGAGAACCTGTTTCCCAGGGACCCCACTCCTAGATCTAGCCGATCTATGCTTTTCGCTATCTATGCTCTTTAGTCATCAGGGAAATGTAAATTTTAAAATATCACTTGCTTTATCAGAATGACTAAAACAAAAATGATTGACAATACCAAATTTTGGGGGAAATGAGCTGGAATTCAGACACTACTGGAGGAGCACACATTGCCACAACTGCTCCAGAAAACTATCTGGCAGTACTTTTCTGTGACCTGGAAGTTTCACTCTTGAGAATCTACTTCTCAATTTAATGCCTATGTACAGGAAAATGAGATTTTAAAACAAACATTTTGTCCAGCACTATTCGTAATGGACAAAAGTGAGAAACAACTCGGAAGTCTTCAACAGTGAGTGAACAACAAGGGTATGTTCCAAACAACACTGGGAAGGTGCAAAGCGCAACCACGTGTCATGGCAGAGGACTCTCAAAAACTTAATGGTGAGTCAAGTGACCAAACAATAATTTATACTGTAGGATTCTATTACATAAAGTTCAAAACCAGGCAGAACTTATCTGTAATGACCTATAGGGAAGTCTGTGATGGAGAAGCCACTAATTAAGAGCAGGCACACAGTGAGCTGTAGGGGCTGGTGATAGTCTATTTGTTGACCTGGGTGGAGGTTACATTAGCCTTCTCTACCTTTACTCATTATCCTGTGCTCTGCATACTGTGCTTTTCATAATGTTATTCTTCCATTAAAAAAAAGAGGTAAAGGGGGGCCTCCCTGGTGACACAGCAGTTAAGCGCTGTGCTATGAACTGTCAGCAACAGCGACGCAAGTTCGACGCCCGGCTGGGGAGGTTCCCACATGGTGCGGCAGACCTTTCTTGCCTTGCCCGCTGCTCCCCACAGCGGTGTATTTTCGTCGATCTGCCTGTTCTGCTCCCCACTCTGTCTCTGGTGGACCCTCTCACCGCCCCACGCCTCTGGCCTGTACCCCAGCTTGTATGTATAAATAAATCTTTAAAAAAAAAAAAAAAGGAGGTAAAGGGCCTCCCTGGTGGCACAGTGGGTTAAGCGCTGCGCTGTGGAGCTGTCGGCAGCAGCGGCACAAGTTCAATGCCCAGCCAGGGAGATTCCCACGTGGCGCAGCAGATCTCTCCTGCCTCACCCGCTGCTCCCCTCAGCAGTGTATTTCGGTCGATCTGCCCGTTCTGCTCTCCACTCTGTCTCCGGTGAACCCTCTCACCACCCCACACCTCTGGCCTGTACCCCAGCTTGTACGCAAAAATAAGTAAATCTTTAAAAAAAAAAAAAGAGGTAAATAAAATTGCCTTCACCTACTTGGAGCCTTCACATGTATCTTTTGATAACTGAGCAGGCAGGTGATCTTCACCTGACCACTTCCCCTAGAGTTGCTTGTGCACGTGCAGCCTGTGATATCTAGTGCATGTCCTAGACATGGTGCCGGCACCTCTAAGCACCCCTTTCTAGCCCAGAGATTAACCCAAACCCTCACACTTCATTGCCCTCAAAATGAGGTTTTTTCCTCTTACACACTTTCCCTGCTCTGAGTGAATGTTCTAGCTCCCACCCTCCCCCTTCTCCTACCTAGCCACATCCTGTGTCTACCATCCTTCTAAGCAGCCACTAAGAGAACAGGAGTTTCCTCAAATACAGTTCCTTACCTGAGTTCTCTGGCTAATGACTCTCTCTGGTGGCTGGGAGACCATTATCAAGGTGCTTGCTGAAGGGGTCCTAGAGTCCGGGTCTCTCAGAGCTCCTGTGTGCTGGCCAGTATTTAACTTTGTCAGCTGGAGCTCCTGCATCTCTTACAAACATGTGCAAGAGCCTTGGAAAATCCTGCAAAAGACGCAGGTGCTTCTGATCCTCCTGTCATCGGGCCACACTTGTTTTTCACAGGCCCCAGCACTGAGACAAGGAACACAGCACAGCCCCACTCTTTCCATGAGGTCGGTGGGTGCGTAATAACAGGGAACAGAGCAAGGCACAGAAGCAAATGTTCCTGCCTCAGCTTCCTGAGAATCTGTGCTTTTTGTTGTCACACCATTTCAGAGAATGGTTCTCTGCCTTCTGCAGTCCACTGAGAAAGAAAAACCATGACTGGGAGTCAGTGTCAGTGACTAGATGTGTGGGGTCTAGTTGGATAAAAACTGTCTTGGGTAAAAAATGAAAGGAATTGATGAAAACCACTCTGACCAGTGTCTGCCTGTGAGTTACTGACTCTCCTCACCCACTCGTGGTGACAACCTCGGTTAACTTGGGAGCCGGCAAGAAAATTTTTTTTTTTTTTAAAGATTTATTTTTTATTTATACATACAAGCTGGGGTACAGGCCAGAGGTGTGGGGCGGCGAGAGGGTTCACCAGAGAAAGAGCGGGGAGCAGAACAGGCAGATCAGAAATCCACTGCTGTGGGGAGCAGGGGGCAAGGCAGGAGAGGTCTGCCGCGCCATGTGGGATTCTCCCTGGCCGGGCGTCGAACTTGCGTCACCGCTGCCGACAGCTCCACAGCGCAGCGCCCAACCGCTGCGCCACCGGGGAGGCCCATCCGGCAAGAAAAATTTTGTGCCAAACATCGGCCCCTAATTCCTCTCAAAGAGTACTACAAATCAGGCCTCCCTGGTGGCGCAGCGGTTAAGCACTGCGCTGTGGGGCTGTCAGGGTGATATTAGTTCGAAGCCCGGTCAGGGAGATTCCCACACAGCATGGCAGACCTTTCCTGCCTCGCCCACTGCTCCCTTCAGCAGTGTGTTTCCGTTGATCTGCCTGTTCTGCTCCCCGCTCTGTCTCTGGTGAACCCTCTCGCCACCCCATGCCTCTGGCCTGTACCCCAGCTTGTATGCATAAGTAAATAAATCTTAAAAAAAAAGAGTACTACAAATCTAATCCCTTACTTGTTTAGATACTCTTTTTGCCCTACTGTAATTACCAAATTTCTGCTGAGGCTGCAAAATGGGGGATATTGGCCCAAAGACAAATGAGGAAGGGAAACAGAACCAGGCAGGGCTTAGCTCTTCAGGAAGACCAGGCCTGGGGAGCGGGTCTATTCATGCAAGAATAGCTATGAAGGGTGAGAGAGATGGCATTCAAGGCGGAGACAGAGGCAAGCGACACCTGGAGGTGCATTCACAGGGCTCTCGCTGGCTGTGGCTGTGGCCTAGGAAAGTGAGAACTCAGGGAAGAGAAGCTAGAGCAGGGTTCAAGGGACCTTGAGGGCCAGGCCCGTAAGAGGCCATTACGTCCCCGGGTTGGGGAGGTCAGGATAAGCCAGTGAGGAGGGGGAGGCCCCAACACCTCTGCCACCACCACCTGCAATCATAAGGGAAGCCTGTTTCCAGATGCCTGTGATTTATTTCTGAAGGTGAGTTGCAGCACATAGGAAAATACACATGGCTTTTCAGTCTACATTTTTACAGAGAAAATAGATTCTGTCATTGGCTTTCTGAGTGCCATCACCCCATTCTGTGAGGCTCCAGGGTAGATGGCCTATCTCCAAGATCCTGCTTTCAAAGCAGCAGCTTGGCCAAGGCCCCTGGGGGTGGAAACAAGGGGCAGCAAATCCCCCCACCAGGGGTGCAGGTGGGGAGCACATGAGCAGCACTCATTGCAAAGCTAAGGCAAAGAACAGAGCTGGTGGGAGGTGCCTCCCTCACCCCAGGGACATGGCTTGCTGAAGCCCAGGACACAGACCAGGCAAAGGTGGGGATGAAGCCTCTGGCCCAGCCTGGAGCAGCAGCAGAACTCTATGTGCATGTGTGTACGGCGGGGGAGAGGGGGCATGCTGAAGAGGCAGCCTACGGGGAGGTGGCGGGGCTTCAGCTCACATATCCTCCCTGCCCCAACATAGCTCCCAGAGCGTGGTCCCCAATCCTGCACTTGGCCCCTCAAATCACCTCTATTTCAGGTGGGGGGGGGTTCCAGCTCAGGTGCCTTCCACTACCACCTCCCCTCACACTGTCCGTGCAAAACATTCCTAGGGCCCAGCCTCCAAGTCCCCTGCACCCTGCCCAGGGCTGCAGGGAAAGGAGGAAAGGAAGGTGCTAGCTGGGGGCTTCGCCCAGCAGCGGGAATTCTTTACACATCTCGCGGACAATCATGCGGTCCATCTGGCACTGCGGTGAGGCCTCCTCCTCCGTCAGGATGCGTCGCAGTGTGGCCTGCAGGTCGGGCAGCCGGTGACGGTGCTGCAGGTAGGGTGTGGAGCGGACCACGGCATGCATCAGGGAGAGGTACTCCATGCGCAGCTGTGGGGAGAACAGGCGAGCTCAGGGACCTCAGAGAGGCACACAGCTGCTGCAGAGGGGGTCAGGCCACATCTGCCTCACAGTAGCCACATGGACCCCCGGACTACAGACCGGCTCACAGCAGTGATGATCCGGGTTGCACCCCTCGTACCCAAAATGTACCTGACACTGAACTGGCCTTTGACAGTTGTTGAATAAATGAATGAAAGAATCATTCTGGTCACAGATAGTTCCAGAAGGTGGCTGACCCAGGGTGTCCTGACTTAGACTTGGCAAGCAGCAGCCAAGAGTGCCCACCCTTTAATGCTGGGTTGTTATGGGGGCGCTGTCGGTGACTCAGGGGCCCTCTGCTGCTCACTTTATCCTCTCCCCTGGAAGATCTTACCCACACCCACAGCTTCAAATAGTGACCCCCACCTCTCCAGTGAGCTCCAAGTGAGAACAGCCAACTGCCTACTTGTTATCACCTGCATCTCTCAGAGACCTCAAATCCGTATATCCATCAACAAATTTATGACTGCCCTCGCCCTCCCACAGGTAAAGGATTTCTCATGTTCTTCATCTTAATGAAGAGCTCTGTTGTTATTCAAATGCACAGGGCAAAGACAGAAGGATCCTTCCTCCCTGTACCCTAAAGCCAATCCATCTCTAAGACCTGGCCCTTAATCCACTTCCAGCAACCCCACCCCCAACCCAGCCTCTCAGCACCTGTAGTTTAAACAAGCGCTTACAGCCTCTCCACTGTGAGACCCAATCAGCTCCTTATGCTCACTGAGGCCCCCAGTCCATGGACTGAGCCCAGCACGTTTTCTCTGTCAAACACTTTAGTCTGTGTCTGCCCTCACCATCCCTCATTTCTCTCCTTACCTTTGACTAGAGGCGTCAACACCAATTCTATCAGCCAGCATCACCCTGCTAACTCCCAAGCCCAGTCAGACCAAGGCACCTGCAAGTCTAATCCTAGTGTCTGCAGTAGACACCCACAGAACGTCCCCTGCCACCAACCTCAAGGGGACATGTGGCACCGCCTGGGATTCCCGCCCCTTTTTCCTGCTGTGTTCACTCGCTCAAAGGGCCGCTGCCCTAGGTTTTCTAAACCTAAACTGCCTGGTCAGCTACGTGGAGAAACAAGCAATCCTGCAGAGACTCCTTTTCTTCCCCTCTCAGCATCCATTTCTCAGCTGTCCCCTGCTCTGGCTCACTGGGCCAGAACCCTCCCCCCACCCCTTCCCCCCACCCCTCATGGGGAGAATGGCCCATTCTCCCCAAATATGGGCCATTTCTCTATACTTCCTGGATCATTCGTTATGGCTCAGACATGAACTGGCTGCTTCTGCCTTTACACATTCTCCCTGGCCCACATCTTCCTCCAGCAATTCCTTTTCTCTGCACCCCCTTCACAGAAAAACTCACAAGCGTTATCTCCATTATGGCTTTCAACTTCTTCCTCCTTTCTACTCTCCTCCAACTTAAAACTCTTTCTTAAACTTCCCACTCAGATTCTCTCTCCTTCACTGACAACTTGTCAGTCACTACTGAGCTCTGTGTGGCAAACCCAACGGCCAAGTATCAGCCCTCACCTTACTCAGGGGCCTAACTTCAGAGACCACTCATCTCCCTCCCCCAAACACGTGCTCTGGGCTTCTGCCCTGGTGGCTTTCCTCATGCCTGCCCCCCACTGTGTCCCAGGCAGAGGCCTGCACTTCCCATGCCCTGTGCGTCTCACTCCCGAGGTCACTGCACTGTCACCGGCTTCCCCTCACAGCTGTGCCCACAATTCTGCTCTCCCCAGTTGGAACTTGCAGCCCAGTCTCCCTGGTGTCCTCTGTTACCTGGGTGCTACCAATCACCTTCTTAATATTGACACGGCAGAACACAACGGTACTTTCCCCAAAAATGTTCTTCCCACTTCAGCAATCGGTACTTCACCTACAGAGTCGCTCCAGCTTGCTGCCGCAGCCACTTCCGACACGCCCCTAACCTGAATCCGTCTCCCACGACCACGGCCTCTCCCCACCCCACCCGCCACGTGCACAGCTGCGCGGCCTCCTCTGCCTTCTCCGGACTACAGTCCATTTGGATGTCACTTCCTTTCCTCTGAGACGAGAGCACAACCTCCTGCTGCTGCTTCCAAGGCTTTGTGTAAACTCCGCTTCCCCTTTCTTCCCCTCCCTCCATTCTAGCTCTCCACACTGTTCACCTCCAGGTTGGCTCCTTTGGGTCTCGGCACACCTGTCATCAGGGAGAAGCGCCCCACACTCGCCTGGCTCCAGCAGCAGCCCCGTCCCTCCTGTCTCTCCCCTGCCCTCCATACAGCCACATCCCTGCCCCCTCCGGCACCTTGTCTCCAGGGGACAGGTCCGCGATGTGCCGCACAGTGATGTCGATGAGCGCCATCATGTCTGTGTGGTAGAAGATGGCCGCCGTGGCAGAGCTGGCGAACACATCCTGCAGGAACTTGAGGATGGAGTGTGGTGGCTGTGGCTCGTGTTTGAAGATGCGCACGGGGTCATCTAAAGGGCAGGGGAGGTCGGGTCAGGGTGCAAACTGTCTTGGGCATCCCAGAGTCACCCAGGGAATTCTGTGGGAGTCACGGCGTCACAGGACACGGAAGTGGCCCAGCCCAGACGCCTGGGTCCTCACCTCCTCTGTTCAAGAGCAGCAGCAGCTTCTCAGAGAAGATCTTGACATTGGCGTGTTTGCTCAGGGCAGCCATGATGACATTCTGGTCAGGAGCTAAGGAAGGATGTGGGTATAGAAAAAGAGCAGAGGCTGGGCCTGGAGGGCACCCCCTGAGCTGGTCAGCTACCCCCACCAGGGCCCCAGTCCTACCTGGCAGGTGTAAGTTGAGAGCCAGAAGCAGGTTCATGCAGAGATCTGGGAGCTGCTCTGTGGTGTCCAAGGGCAGCCCATCCTCGACAATACTCAGCAGGAACTGGGCGAAGGGTGTGCCCAGGTGCTCTGGGAGAGGGGCACATGGAGATCTGCAGCCCTGTCCCTTGTCCCCCCACGCCACCTGGCCTCCCTGGGTTTCTGTGAGGCCTAGGACACCCCACCCTACCCACGGTCAGTGGGGCCCCAGGCCCTCGGGCCATGGGTTCCAGCTCGAGGGGTTCCCTGCAGCCAGCTGGTCAGCGACCTGCCTTCTTACCGTAGTGCGCGTAGGGCACTGCCTCCCCCATGGAGAACACCATGGCCAGGATGAGGGCAGAGTAGCAGAGTTTCTGGTGATCTAGGAGGGCAAGGCGGGCCGTGAGAGCTCCTACAGATGGCAGGATCCCCCTCTCCCCACCACATGGCAGGGAGCTCCCCTGGCCCCCCGCCTCACCCTGCGTGTCTGTCTGCATGTCCCGCGCCAGCTCCACGGGCAGAACAGATGACACCAGCGTGGAGATGATGGCTGCATCCAGGCTGCACATGGCACCGAAGCACTTGAGGAGCAGCAGCCGTAGTGACACCCGGTGCTCCTGACAGAGCAGCCTGTGAGCTCAGGGCCCGGAATCCCAACCTCCACAGGCCCCTCCACAGCCCCGCCCCCGGCTTCACACACCATTTGGTAATAGGCCACCAAGGCCAGGACAGACTCGAACTCATTTCTCTTGCACATCTTCTTGCAGACTTCAGGGTCGGCATCAGTCTGCGGGGAGAAGGAAGTACGGCGTCACAGTGAACTGTGCCTGCGGGGCAGCGAGCTGAGTACCTGACAGGGGAGGCTCCCAAGCACTGGAAAGGGATGAGGGGCGTTGCTGCTCCACATACTGGAGGACACACCCAGACCCCTGCCCCGTACCAGAATATGCAGCAGCTCCTCCAGGTAGCAGCGGATGACGCTCTCGTCCTCGTACAGGGCCCAGCTGCGCTGCTGGGCATCGTCCTTCCGCCGAGCCAGGTCTGCAAAGATTACTTCTAGTCGCTGCTGGTCATGGCAGACCTGCCCTGAGGGCAGGGCAGTGCTCAGGTCCTGGGGGGAGAGGGCAAGGCACGGCTCAGCACACTCCCTGTCCATCACCACCTCGACACAGCCCCCAAGAGCTGGAGCCCAAGCCAGAGGCCAAGGCCAAGGGCCTGAGCTCCAGGCCAGGGTCAAGCAACAGTTCTCCTAGCACCTATGAGAACAGACCCTGGTTCTTTCCCCCCTTTCCCCTTCAGCTCCCACAGAAGACCTGCTCCTACAGCCCATTCCTCACTTCGAGACTCTCAAGGACACTGGCCCAGTTCTACACCCCCTCCCCAAGTAACTGCACCGAAACCCAGTCTTGATCACCTCCTGCGCCAGGTTTGTGCATGAAACACATCGGGGGGGGGGGGGCTTTCTAACATCTTATCTCTCAGCCCAGACCTGGATAAACACCTTCCACGAGGATACTCAAGGATTCTGTCACTGGCTGAGTGCGCCCAACCTCCCATCCACAAAGCAGCAGCAGGCCTGTCATCTACCCACCCATGTTCCCCTTAGACCTTCCCAGCTCGGCCGTGCCCACCATGCCCATCACAGACAAGCCCACGACCCACTGCTGCCCCCACCCCGAACCAGAGCTGAGGGAGACGCGGAGCCTAAAGGAGGAGCCTCTGGTGCATCTGGCCCCCACATACAGACTGGGACTCACAGCCCCCCAGCTCTGCGCCCTGACCGGAGTCCCAACCTCAGCAAAGAATCCCACCCACCCCATGTTGCCGACACTCCTCATTCACACCTGAGTCAGCATTTAAGCATCCGCCATAGTTTTCAAAGCACCTATTTCTCTCCACTGCCAAGGCCAGCAAGGCACTGTCCTCACTCAGGTCCCATGTGCATTCCTTCTGCGCTGAGACAGCTCCCAGCCAGCCACCACTGGTCTCGCCTTCCCCACGCTACCTGTTCCCTCCCCCCCAGCCATGCTGGGCTTGTCCCCTTCTTCCTGTGAGCCAAGCTCGGTCTGCCTCATGGCCCTTGTTCGGGCTGAGCCTCTGCCTGGAATGCGCTTCCTCCCTTTCTCTTTCAAAAATCAGCTCAAATGTCCCTAGAGCCAGCACAGGAAAGGTCCAGACAAATTTGCTTAACAAACACCTGCAGGTAAAGGCTGGACACAAGTGTGAGGGTGGGAATGGGGCAGGGGAGGCAGGGCGGCCTGAGTGGGGGACGCCCCTGGCCCTGCTGCCCACCCTCACCTTGCCCTCTACCAGCGAGAGGAGGACCTGCTCCATGACAGGTGAGCTGGCCGGCACGGAGGCCTGGATGTGGCCCACCACGACGCCAATGGCCACACGGCATAGCTCATGGCTCAGGCCGGTGTTTCTCCGCACGAGCTCCATCAGCTCTGCCCCGATGGTCTTGGGCACGGCCGTCTCAGCCACCGCCTTCTCCTCTGTGGTCCCCAGGCTCAGCGCACCCAGGGACTCCAGCTCATCGGGGGTTGAGGTTGCATCAACTGCCACCTCCTCTGTAGGGGGCTTGGGGGCTGGTGCCTTGGAGGGAGGAGGCTGAGTGTTGGATACAGCGGTATGGGTGCCTCGGCGGGGCACAGGTGGGGGCGTGGGTGAGCAGCTGGGGCCCAGCTCAGATGAGCTGGAGCCAGTATAGAGCGTGTCAAGAGAGGTGCTGCTGACTGAGGAGCCGCTGGACACAGAACTGCCCCCGGAGGGCGTGGTGTTGCGGCCGCCTGTGGGCAGAGAGTGGACGCTGTGCTGGGGCAGCCCCGGAGCCCTTACCCCTCCAAGCCCAGACCTTCTGTTCCCCAGTCCAGGGCCCGGTTCCTCTGTTAGACCCTCCCCACCAAGCCCAAAGCCCGCAACTGCCCCAACACAGGCCCTGTTTCCCCCCAAGCCTGGAGCCCCTACCTTCCTGACAGGAAAGCAACCACTCCAAGCACAGGGAGACCCCAAGTCCCCCCACCCTGCTTTCTCACCGCTCCCTGAGACCACCAGGGCCTCACGGTCTCGACGCTTCACGGGTGGGGGTGGTGTTGTAGGTGCTGCTCGGCGCGGCTGTGGTGGGATCTGGGAGGACAGAAATGGGGTCCGGGGAAATGGGCTGCCACCGGGGCTGCGAGCCCAGCGAGGGCCCTGAGCTCTTGGCAGGGCAGGGCTACGGCTCTGGGCTGCCTGACTGGTCCAAGTGGACCCTAGAGCATCTGGATAAAGCCTAATGCCCCGCCCACCTCCCTTCTCCAGGATGTTCTCACCATGTACCTGGTAGAGGCCTCCATCCGCCCCAAGATACTCAGAACTGGGCAGGCTGTGCTGCCGCTCGAACCCAGCTCGACACACCCCATTGGGCTGCCTGGCAGCAGCGGCATCCAGATGATGGTCACTGGTGGATGGTGTCATGGCGGCAGGGCTGGCGGCTGAGGGGCCTCTTCGAGACAGGGTCTCCTTCCGGTGGTGGATCAGCTTCCTAATGCAGGGGGAGATTAGCGGGCGGTTAGCTCCCGACTCCCCAGATCCTCACGTATTCCCTGTGGGGTGCTGGCCCTCCCACCCCAACCCCTCCCACCTCCCACAACGCCATTCCACTCCGTACCACCCCAGCCCTGCCCTTCACACACCCCTAGTACTCAGCATAGGACCCACCCACCCCATGTTCTCCGGGAATCCCCTTCTCCCCACTCACTGGAGGACTCCGCGCTGCTCCAAGCTGTACTTGCCACCATCCCGCATGGCTGCATTGTGCACAGCCTCAATGGCCCGGTCAATGGCTTGGAGGACATCCTGCTCCAAGCCCTGGGTGGGGATACGGCAAGGGGCCAGTTAGACCTGGGGGCCAAGTGCGGGCACTCAGCCCAGACTCAGCCCAGGATGGAACCTGAGGCACACAGGGGACTACAGATGAAGCCTGAAATACTAGATGTGAGTACAGAAGCTGAACTGGAACATGAAATGGGGCTCTCAAACTGCATCACAGAGCCAGGGCATGAATGGCCCCCATGCTGCCGCTTTACATATAGGGGCTCCACTGGTATATGCTATGCCAGTGAGGTCCTCAGCTAAGATATCTCTGAAAACCAGGGTTCAAGAGCAAAAACACAGCCCAGGATCCCTAGCCCAAGACCAGGAATACACACCTCGTCTGTTCCCAGGCACGGCTCAGAGCCCAGGCTGAGATGCAAAGCAGGGAGCCTCTAGTGTCTGGAACCCTTCATAAATCACTCTGGATCTTATAGGTCCTTCACAAAACCAAGGTCACGCTCCAGAACAGCCCTGCTCTCACAGAGCCTTCGCTGGCCCTGGCAGCTGGGGAGGGGCTGAAAGGATTTCCTCTGTTGCCAAGCCCCATCCTCCCCAAGCTGTTCTAGGGCTCTTCCAGCCCTGCCCTGTGAAGCAGCAGTTCTGGGTTTGTGGCAAAGGACGGACATGAAAGAGGGTCCTGATCGCTGCCCCAGTTTCTGGGTTGCCATCCCCAGTAACCCCAGGGTCTAATCTACCCATCTGTTTGGCAGGGGGTGAGGAGTAGTGGTGGCATCTCTATGCCTCCCTGTCACTGGCACACATGGTCTGTCAGGCTACACAGAAGCCTCAGAACTGATGTGACATCATCCAGAGTAGGTTTGAGAAGCTGACAGAAGGACACAGAGGTCAGCAAAGCCCCCCAGGTAGTATGGAGAATGCCAAAGTATCGGGAGACAGGGGGAGGAAAAGGGAGATAAGGAGAAAGACTCAGACAAGCACAGAAATTAAGAAAGACAGGCACAGGGGGAGGGGAAGACAGGCAGAGGGAAATAACGCAGAAAGAAATTGAGAGCCAAAGACAGAAGGGGAGAGAATCAGAGGGAAAAAAAGGGACACACACATATGGAGAGTTGGGGTGACACAGAGATAGAGAGTTAGATAAACAGGGAGAGAGATACACACAATGAAACCGAGACGTAGAGAGGATGGTAGCCTGTCCTCCCAGACATCCAGCCCCATCTCCTTGGCTAGAGAAGGGGGGGGTGCCTCACAGGTCCCTGGGGAGAGGCAGACAGGACTTTCCTCAGAGGACTCCAACAAGACCCCTGCCCCAGGAAGGCTGGATCTGACACCCAGTCCAGGCACTCCCATGATAGGATCGGACAGAAGGTGTAGGGCCCAGGACCCAGGGCCATGCCTTCTAGTAAGAGCAGGAGGCATCTCCAAATTTACCCTGCTATTTCTGCTCTGAACTTGGGATGTTTCCTAAAGAATGGGGTGGGGGTGTCTGGCAGGAGACTCCAAGCCCTTCCTACTGTGGTGAGACTCGAACAGCTGGGGCACTGCACCCCAGCCCCCACACCAGGGCTATTCTTGGGGAAACAGGAACTGGAGCTGCCTCCACTGGAAGGAAATGAACCACAGTCAGACCAGGGGAGTCATGGAAAGAACTCACTTCCTCACAATAGGAGCAGCCCCCACTGCAGGCTAGGGATAAGGAGAGGTGAGTTCCCGTCCTTTCAGAGAAAGGAAAACTGAAAGTCAGGGTCTGAGGCTTGAGAGAAGGAGGGGACAACAGTGTCAGGGAGTGTCAGCAGGGACTGGGACCCTATGTTCAAAGAGAGATGTGGGTGGGAATGGGGTCCAGAAGAACTTAGGGGATGGCTAAGTACAGG
Organism: Scalopus aquaticus; assembly: GCA_004024925.1. Taxonomy (NCBI): domain Eukaryota; kingdom Metazoa; phylum Chordata; class Mammalia; order Eulipotyphla; family Talpidae; genus Scalopus; species Scalopus aquaticus. The sequence goes on along the minus strand of PVIJ01004195.1, from coordinate 23,709 downwards.
AGGGTGAAAGACACGGAGATTTCAGGGCTTGGGGGGTCACCTAGGAAATGGGGGTGTCTATGGATCCGAGTCCAAGTTGGAGAGGGGCGAGGACATGGAGGATGGGTGGGAAAATAGGTGGTGTCTAGGGTGGCTGGGTCTCAGTGGTGGAGGCAATGGCTTTAGTTAAGGACCAGAGCCCACCCCCTAGGACCCTCTACCACAGAGCCCTTGTTTGCTGTGGAGTGACGTCACCTTAGGCTCTGAGGCTTCCCTGTAGCCTAATGGACCATGTGTGCCGGTGACAGGAGAAGGGTGGGGGGGATGGTCGTACAGTTGCCACCCCCTACCCCCAACCCCATGCCATGCAGACTGGGCAAGTGAGTTGGATCCAGGGAAGGGATCTCAGGGACCTGGAGAACTGATTAGAATTCCGTAGGGCTGGAATCTCACAGCTGACTCGAATTCTATCATATATTGGGTTCCATGGACCTGGGATCCCAAGGAGTCTCAGTTCCAGAATAAGGCTTTGGATAGGCTGGAATCCTCAGAGTTGGCTGTCAAGGGCCTGGTCTCCTGTGGGGGTGTTGGTTCTTGGGGTACCAGTCCGCACGGGTCTGAGATTTCAACTCCTTATCTGTGGTCCCGACGGGCTTAGGGTTCCGCGGTCGGTCGAACGGATCTATAATGGGGTCCAGAACTAGTGGCCACGGAGGTCGGGCCGGGGAGGGGCACACTCACCTGCAGGCGGTGCAGGTAGGCGGGCGGCACATAGCCCGTCTCTCCACTGCGCGCCCGCGCCGCCAGCCACCAGTGCGCGCTGCTGCGTTCCAGCACCAGGAAGGTCTCCCCAGCGGCGAACGCCAGTGCATTGGGCTCCGCCGAGCGGAACGCGTACAGAGCGCGGTACATGGGGACAGGACGGGCCGTGCCGGGCAGAGTGGGCGACCGGGTCTGCGGAACCAGAACGACAGGCCGGGAGCGCGTCGCCGCGCTCGCCCCGCCCCGTAACACAGTGCGCGTGCGCGCGCGCACCCGCCGCAGCCCCTCCCCTGGAGTGTCTGCCCACGCACGAGAGCGCAGCGCCCCCTGGTGGTCCCCCAAAGCGGCGCGGTTCAGGAGTCCGCTGCTGTTTCAGCCCGCGGTATCTCTGGCGGCAGGCCTCCTCTGAGCCCAGTCTCATCTTCTCCCGTCCTCCATTCGCTTTCCCTGCTGCAGTCGGGAGTGCTGCGGCCCGTCCTACCTTCCGTAGGATTGTTCCACCCGCAGCCCAACAACGGAACCAGTTTCCTCCACTGAAATCGACCCCACGAGGGTACCACCATTGTTGGATCTCCCTGATCTGACTGGCACCTGCGAGGGCTTGGTCTCCAAGTCCCTGCTCTAGCCGCACACCGCGCTAGAGTAGGCAGTAGTAAGAGGGAGGAGGGGGCCTTTCTAAATAGGAAGCAGAATGGCCCATTCCCTGTTCAAAACCCACCCATCTTCACTCCCCACCCCACCTCCTCTTCAACCACCAGCTTCTGCAGCCTAAGGTGTGTCTGCACATTTTCTTTGCCTAGGACACTCCCCTCCATCACAGGGTAATGTCCTCATTGCTGCTGTCTTTATAGGACGACCCCAGATGGTCTTCTCTCTGAGAGTAGACAGGTGGGCTGCTGAAGGGTGAGGAGTGGGTGCCTTTTAACCTTAACAGCTTGTTTGACCCATTCATCTTTTCAGTCAACCCTGACCTCAGGTCTTCTAAGTGTGCAGGGCTGGGTTTGCAGGATGGGGCTGGGAAGTGGGGTGATTAGCCCAGGGGAAAGGCAAAGGAGCCGAGGAGCAGAGCCCTGGGAGTTTCCCATCCCTGTCCAGGGGCTAGTCACTTTTCCCACTGGAAGTCTGAGTTCAAGGAACATGGGTGTGGGGACAGCCAGGGCAGTATATACAAGTGACCTGGTTTTGGAGTCAGTAGATAGTGAGCCTTGGAGAGGAGCTGGGCAGTTCAGATGCAGGGTGGCTTTGCTGGAGCTGGACATCCAGATCCTGCCCTCTTGGAACAGGCTCTGTGCTCACCTCCTGCCATACCTCCTCCTCCTCCCAGAAGCCCTCCTAGCACAGTTCTCTCAGGGCTTCTCTGAAGGACGAGACTAGCATGGTCGTAGTGGTGACCAGGGCTGGAAAGGAGTGGAGACAGACGGTGCGGCCAAGAGCACCAAAACATCCCCTTCTTGTTGGCCCCCACCTCCTGGGACCCTTCACTGCAGAGCCCATGGTTGCCAACAGACTAGACTGATTACCCGAGGTCCCAGTATTGGTTCCAGGACATTTGCCACCACAAGGGCTGGCCAATCAGCTACTGCCAGTGGTGCCAAGGTTTGGCATACCTTCTGCCCAACTTCAGCTTGAGCTGCACGAGAGCTGGGAAAGAGTTAAAAGAGTAGTTCTTCGCATGGAGGGTGCGGGACACTAGACCAGCATATACATCCAGAGGAACCTGGTGTGTGTGCTGGAGTCCTTTTTGTGTGACCTTGGAGTGTTGGTTAGGGGGTGAGGAGAAAGCTAAGCAGCTGGCTCCACAGGGAGAGAGCAGTGGCAAGGAGAACACTGCTAATCCACAACAGAGGTCACAGCACATAGGAGTTCTAAGAGATGGGGGCTGGTTTCCAGGCCCTGGCAAGAATGACAGCAGCACTACGTACAATTAACAAAAAGATCTGTATTAGAACATTTCACTCAGGGAAGAAAGAGGTATCTGCATCATCAAATGTGGAATGTTGAAGAAATAGTTAAAATAAATATACTCCAAGCGTGGTTGGGGCTGGCTCAGGCTGGGACTCACAGAGGCCTCTGCACATCAGCTCCAGGCTGCAGGGGCCACCACCTGGCCATACTGGCCTCCTTCCCGACGCAGCACAGCTGTGCCTGGGACACAGAGAGTCTCTCAGGTGCTGGTGCAGCCAGCAAGCTCACTCCCCACTTTCCTCGCTTATCTCTGTGACAATGTCTATGAGGCTTTGGAGCCCAAAGATATAGCCAGCATCCTGGCCCTCATGTACCACGCTGTCCTCGCCATACAGCCTGCAGGTGGTGTGCGCAAAGTCGATCATGCGCACATCCACGGAGCTGGTGCCAATAGGCTTGTAGGCGTAGGCACCAGCAGACTCGTCGGCTGACTCCTCTGACAGGTCCTCTAAGTCCTCAGCATCTGAGTCCAGGGCCACCTCAGGCCACTCCTTGCCATCGTAGATGACTAACAGGGAGCTTGAGTAGAAGCGGTAGGATTCCTGTCTTTCCAACACTGCCTTGAGCTCAGTAAGCTTCTTAAGCACAGGACCCAGGAGCTCACGGCGCAGGTACCGCCCATTGTGGAAGAACTGGAAAAGCGCCTCCTTGAAGCCTTGCACCGACAACTTCCGTCCGTGGTATTTGTTCATGAACATGAGCTGCCCGCTGCCTGCCTGGTACACCTGTGGGAGCAAGACCAGCAGGTTAGATGCTAACAGTCATTCCAGACCCTAGACCCTGGGGTGCGGCAGCGATATGACAGCCTGACCAGATCTTTTACTTATCAAGTACACCAGATACCAACCTCTTGGAGCAACACCCCCTCGGGATACAGCCCTGTTTTGGGTGCTGTCCCCAGTCCCTGCTCAGTGGAGAGGGCCTAACCCTTTCGTTTTCCTCTCCCTCCTGTCCATTGGCTCTGGAATCAGCCAGGCAGGCCAGCCCCCAAGGGTGTCAACCAGGCATCTGTGTTTTTTCTAACCAGAAAGTGAGAGTCACTCAAGTCAAATCTGGACTCTTCCCACCTATGCCGAGGTGGGAAGTGGCAGCTAGTGGATGCACCGGCCTGCGCACACTATGGACAGCACCCCCTCACCTGCATGCCACACACGCGCACACCGATGACTGCAGATGTGCTCTGCTGGCATTTTCGGATCTGGTTGGCTGCCTTCTCCTCTGAAGCATCGTCACCATGCTGGCGTGTACCCATTTTGAGGTCCAGGACACAAGGCACCTCATAGCGGGAAGTCAGGTTCTCCAATAAGATAAATTCTGAATGGTTAAGGACAATTCTCCTTCTAAAAATGAAGTGCTACAGCATGAGCCTTGGCAATCCTAGTGCACACAGTGCCCCAGAGCGCCCTGTCAGTCCTGCTATGTCCCTTGAGAGAGCCCAAGCCCTCTTTTAGGCTGAGGGGCTGGAAGACATCTTGTCAGGGAACTGGCCTGAGAACTGCCTGGGTCCAGAATCAACAGAGACCTGGGGTCTCAACATTTCTGAACTCAACAAGGTATGGGACCAGGGTTCAAGAGAATACTGTCCTAAATTACAAACAGAACTTTAAATAAATTCAGTAGATCCTATGTTGCCTTAAATATGAAGTAGAAATATCAGAATGAACTCATAAAAAGTTTCTCTTGCTGGGATTAGTGAATTATGGCCCACTGCTTGTTGTACAACCTACAAGTTAGGAAATATATATATATGTTTAAATATATATATAAATTTATAAATATATTATATATATAATATATAAAATATATATAAATATATAAATATATATTTTTTAAAAAAGATGTTTTTTGCGTAGAACTAGGGTGTAGGCCAGAAGTGCATGTGTGAGAGGATTCACCAGAGACAGAGTGGGCAGCAGAACAGGTGGAATTACTGAAATACACTGCTGAGGGGAGCATAGGGCTGCGCCATATATGGGTTAACTCCCTGGCTAGGGATCGAGCTCAGGCCATAGTGGTGACAGCACTGAGACTTAACCCCTAGCCACCAGGGAGGCCCCTCTTATATTTTTAAAAGGTCAAAATTTACATAGTATTTCACGACTCATGAAAATCAAAGTCAAATCTGTGGATCACCGTTTATTGGAATACAGTCACGTGTGAAATGAATGCGCTGTTGTCTACAGAGGCTTTCATGCTACAGTGGCAGAGTTGTGACAGAATATATGGCTTATAAAGCCTCAAACATTTATGGTTTGGCTCTATAATGAAAAGATTTGCAACCTCTGCCTTAGCCAAATGAATGGATTCAGATCTAGAGTAGGAAATACTCACATCTAGAGTACATGGCCCTGGACCATCTTTTCATCCCAGAAAGATAACCATCATACACTACTGTGATAATGTCAAAATGATTTAGGAGCCTTTTTAAAAAGGCTCCAACTGCCAAACATGTAATAATTTAATTGAGCATCAATAGGTAAGTGAAAGACTAAAATGTCAAATATACTTAAACTCATAGACTCATAATGATGCTAAAAAACTCACTGATCACCTTTGGAAGATGTTAAGAAAACCATCCATAATTCCAAGTATCTAGTAATTAAAGAAAAATCAACATTTAAATTGCCTTCCCTATATAAACTATATTTTAGGATAAGCATGTAACTGATGAAAAAAATTCCTCTATAGAATTCCAGCTAATGCGTGAAAGAATGAGAAAATTACATAAAGGAAAAAAGGGTCGTAGACAAAGACAATAAAAAAGGGAATGACTTAACTGAACAGCTTTCTGATGGAAATGTATACTGTGACTTCTGAGGGATTCTTGCCCTGTTCCCCCTCCCTCTGCTCTGAATTATACCTAAATGTGGCCAAGCCTGTAGATCAAATTATCAACTTAATTGGAACAGAGTAACAAGCAAAAGTCACCACTGGGGTGTAATCCAAATGGTGGGAAACTCTAGAACACCCAGTTTCTTTGACAAGAAATTTCCCGGGGGGGAGATTTAAACATTTCAGCCAAATGCAAATAAACCATCAGTAAAAGCATTTATGAGACAATCAGGAAAATGTGGACACACACTAGACATCGGATAGTATGAAATCACATCTACTTTTTTTAAGAGTACTGGTATTCATGTTTTAAAGTAACCCTATCTTTTAACACTTTGTGTGCCGGTGCCCTTTAAATTTACCAGCCCTTGGGGCCAGCCATTTTCCGTGCCACCGCATGAATGGTATAAGCATTCAATAAAACACACACAACTCCTGAACTACTGGATATTAAAAAAACTGTAATCTCTCTCATGAAACACCTTACACTTTCACCAAAACAATGTGTAAAGCTCCTAGACTGAGTACGATCAAAGAAATAGCTCCTAATAGTTCCAAATAAATCCACCGTGGCGTGAAAAACTGGAAACTACATGAACACGTATTAATATGAGCGGCCACCTGATACTGGTGACAAAAACATGTACTAATACATGAGCAGACCACAAAGTGTTAAAGATACATGCAGAGGTATAGACAGATGGAATGATACAGCTGAGACCTGTTTCAAAGAGTCCCACTGTGGGATCTTGGATATACAGTCATCACCCAAGATTTATAGGAGTGGCTAAACTGCAGAACTCAGGCTAACTGGTATTCAGAGGTTCAATGTGTCATTCTATTTTTAATGTTTAAAATTTTTCCTACTAAAATGTTAAAACAGGGCCTCCCTGGTGGCGCAGCGGTTGGGCGCTGCGCTGTGTAGCTGTCAGCAGCGGCGACGTGAGTTCGACGCCCGGCCGGGGAGAATCCCACATGGTGCAGCAGACCTCTCCTGCCTCGCCCGCTGCTCCCCTCAGCAGTGTCTCTGGTGAAGTCTGTCTCTGGTGAACCCTCTCACCGCCCCACACCTCTGGTCTGTACCCCAGCTTTTATGTATAAATAAGTAAATCTTTAAAAAAAAAAAAAGTTAAAACAAAAACATGCTCAAGTCTGAACAATTTTCCTCCATAAGATTATAAAAGAAACCAATAAAACGTAGCTTAATAGCTTAAGGGGGGAGGGGAAAGAACTCCACTGCTTTCTTCATGTGCCAGTGGTGCATCTGTGGTGAATCAGGATTGAAAGACCGGTGCTCCACTCACCCCAATTCCTAGCAGGTAGGCACTGCTTGGGGATTTCTGCAGAAGTCTGAAAACAAATCAGCTTCTTGCACTCTAAAAACACCCTGATGAGGTTGGTTCCCTTCATGAGTATGCTTCACCCCCAGGGGAACGTCAACTCCTCTCCCCACCACCTGCACTCCTAGACCATTCCTTGGCCCAGGGAAGTGCTATTTGCCTACAATTATCACATAGGGTGTCCTGGCACAACCATGACCCAGAAATCCAACCCTTCTCTTCAAATTCCAAGGGTCTCTTCACTTCCTCTCCTAAGAGATGCCCTGTGCAAAAGGATACTGTACTGGTTCCGATGTTTTGCATTCTCCTTCATTCTCTGTAACTGTTGTTGGTGACACTTCATGCTCCAAGGGTTATAGTGTTTAAGTTGGGAACTTACATTCCCCTTTTTCTCTACACTGTAGTACAAGACTTCGGATTTCTTCAGCCACTCAAATTCTTCTTCTAATTTATGGCTATAAAGAGACAAGGAACCAATAAATCACTATGTCTTATCAAAATTCAGGACCAAAGAGTCATGAAGGAACTTTCAGGAGTGATGGGCAGTGGTGATTTCAGTGCACATGTTAAATGCTTCAAATGTACTCCAATGAGTATGTTACGTTAAAAAAAAGGCTAGCTGAAAAAACAAATTAAGGGGCTGCTGTTTCTTATAGTGAAGAGAACCCAAGATGCAAGCATAGTTTCTGGCTCCACCCACACCTCCAAAGGCAGCCTTCACTGTCCGACATCTTCATCTAGATACTAGCACCCCTGGCTTCTGGTATATCCAGGCTCTCTGATTCCAGATACTGAAGATTAGGGAAATCTGAATTGAATAAGTCAACCTACTTAGCAACATTATTTATACTTCAATTTATATATATTACTTATGTTTTTACAAGCTCTACCAAGGAATAGCACTTGGGAGGCCCTGCTGAGAGCCCTCCTCTCTGATGCCCCAAGTTTCAGGGATACCGAACTGATCATTGTGTCTCTCAAACTGAAGTGACAGGATGGCTCCTGTCTTGGCCACTGCCACACCCCTAGGATGTAGCACAGGGCCTGGCACAGGCAGTTGTAGCACAGGGCCTGGCACGGGCAGTTGCAGAAGTAGTGACTGATATTTTTATAGCTGCCACTACAGGTGTTAAAATAGCAAGGTCTAGGCAGGTCTCCTGCCCACCTGTGACTATGCAGGTGTTTTTTTTTTCTCCTTTTCTTAATAAACCTGTCCTTTTAAAATGTTAGGAAAAAAAAAAACCAGGCTCTAATCCAGAGTCTAAGAGAAACTGGGTATGCTATACGGGAACTGGCCACCGAGGAGAACCTAGGAACTTCACTGTATGAATTCTTAGCTCCAAGGGGCTGGGCTGTAATAACTAAGATCTTCCAACAACTCCCCTTCCATAGAATCCAGGGTTTTCCTCTCAGTCTATACCCACCTCTTCACCTTTTCCTCTTTCCGATGCTGCCGCACCCAGTCCTTGGGGGTCTTTTCTGTTTCTAGGACGTGATGTTTTTTGTTTGTCCACCTTAGCAGCTTACTTTTTGGTTCACAGTCTGAATTGTCTATATTGTCCACAGTTCCATGGTCCCCTTTTAATGGATATGCTAATAAACACAAGTTTCTGTCTTCATCTTCTTCAAAGCACACAGATACTATACCTGGGAGGGGATGAGGAGCAGAAAGGACTTTTAATTCTACAAGCATGTGTGTGGTAAGTAACATGATTGTAACATTTGTTTTTTTCTTACCCTGTTCCTTAGTCTCTATGTTGCCAGAGGCCCCAAACTCATCTGCAAACCTAACAAATATCAAAACAGCTAGAAAAGATGACACCACACAAGACAAGCGATTAGGGAGCAAACATGGCTGAGAGTCTTCCTCTCTGATGTACTCGACAAGGCAAGAGCCAAAGAATTACAAGACACATTTTTCCATCATTGAAAACGTTTATTAATTTTTATGTAACTCTTCTAATCCTAAAATGTAAAAACATTTGCTGTTTTTATCTTGTAGGAATTTTTAATGCCCTAAACAGAAACTCTGACAGCCCGAAGACTTGCTTTAAAGCAGAGCCTGAACACAGAGGGAACACAGGTTTGCCTGAGGGATATGAATGAAGCATTCAAGGGTAAGGGAGGACCCGGCAAGCAAAACAAAATAAAGGAGCAAACAAAACAAACCACACAGCACAACAGACACCTAGCAGAGGCTTCTTGCAGCGCCCCCGCACGGGTGGACGCTCCAAGCCTTTTGTCCTTCTCCAATGTTACTTTATTGGTCTTTGCAGTCTCATGTCACAAAAGAACAAAATGAACACAAGGCAAATCGGGTTGGGCCGGGAGCACAGATGCTTGGTGGCCTTCAAAGTAGCTCTCCCCTCGAGTCTCTAGAACCTGCCATGTGTAATTAGACAGTCTTTGAGGAGGGGGCTGTCAGGTGTGAGTGTTTCAGCAGCTGCCGACGAGCGCCTTACAACCGACTGGCTGAACACCTTTTCTCCCAGGCCTCTCTGGCCCCGGGTTCACTCAATTTGCTCAGTCCTTGCTGCCCGCCCGCTCGCTCGCTCGCTCGCTCGCTGCAGGGGAATGCGTGCTCAGAGAGAGACGACACTTCTGATTTGGTCCCCGGCTCTGAGAATTCAAGGGACCACACTTTCCTGTGGCCACGGGAGAAAGGCCCAGGGGGAATAAGGGGACAGGGGCAGCCAGCTAACAAGGGGCCTTTGGCTTTGTCCTGGAAAAAAACAACAGAGAAGGACCAAGTGAGGGCCCCCAACTCCCCCACCCCCACCACAACGCACATGCATATTCAGAGTACAGAGAGAGGCGCCCAGTACATTCCGTCTTTAAAGAGCATGTTTCAACAATACCAGAAAAACCTAAGTTGTTCAAGAGTCTTTTGTATAACCAGGCAATGTAAATTTAAAATTAATTTCCTTAATGGGTTGTTCTTCGATTTACAAAGGATCCCCACCCCTAGGAAAGTCCATGCTGGTGGATGCTAATGTCCCCCCAAATGCATTATAAAAGGGAAAAAAATCACCATGTATGAATCAAATGGTTGCCTGAATGTAGCAATTTCGGGGACATTCCATAATAGCAAAGGGCTTCAGCTAATCAGCACAGGCCTCCCTATGCACTCCCACTCCTGCATTCCATCTGACTCAGCCCTGCTCCCAGCCTACCTAATCACCCGGACTTCTGGTGTCCTGGAGGACAAAAAGCAGGCAGCAAGTATTCTGTGCAAAATTCTCACAAAGTCTTCCCCTGCTGTCCCCTCATGGGGGACCATGGGTTACTGTGATCAAGAGAGACCTGAACACAAAACACAACTACACTTCCACCAAAAATAAACTCAAAACAAACACATCCACAAAACAAAACAGAATTGAGCAATCTTACCACGGCTTGAAAACTGAGGGTGTGAGGTGCTGGGCTGAGGGCCAAGAGGAGGAGGAGGAGGGAAAACACAGTGAGCCGGGAGGGGATGAGGGTTCCCCAGATGGCTGCCTGGGCCACGGCTGAGGCCAGGAATTCTCCAATCTCGCCAGGCGCTGGCTAACCCTGTGGCAGCTGGGGGCTCACCTTTGTACTGCGGAGTGAATTTGCGCATCTCAGCCGGGAGGGTCTCGTAGAACTGGTGCTCCCTTGGGACCAGCGGCTTGCACAAGGTCGTCTCGTTGAAGCGGAGCACGCAGGAATGCCCTCCGACCTGGTGGACAAAGGGCTCCAGGAGGACGCCCTTGGTGCGGGGCTCCACGTCCATGGCCCTGAAGGCTGGGCTCATCCTCCAGGCGCAGGCAGCGGGGAGAAGGGGGAGGCGGCAGGGTGCAGTGGCCAGTGCGTCCTCCGCCTGTTGTCTATCCGTGTGTGCGTCCCTCTCACGCCTCAGTTCCTCAGTCGTGCAGGACAGGACGCTCTGTGGGAAGCACACAGTGAGGTGCGAGGTGGAAGGAGCCTGGGAACCTAGAGTCAGTCACCAGGCCTCCAGCTGAAACACGAACAGGCAGCTCACGGCCCCGCCCACGCTGCCCACTCAGCCCTGCCCACTTCCTCAGAAACACAAACAGCCGGCGCTCATGCGGGGCGGGGCGGGGACAGATGCCCACAGACAGGGGCTGGCTACAGGTGCCCCTAAACAGCTGGTCCAAACAGCTGGTTCTCCCCGACATGGGCGTTAGAAAGCTACAACAGTCAAAACACGAAGCCATCATGAGGTAAAATCTCAATTTCAACTTGATATTTGGATTAAATCATCATTTTCTGATAAAACTGTTAAACGTAAAGTGTTCAATGTCTGAGTCTACGTTACTTATTTTTAATAGATTATTTTTTAGAGCAGTTCTAGGTTCCCAGGAAAATTGTGAACAAGGCAGATTTCCCATATAGCCCCTGCCCACACTCATTTCAACAGCCTCTCCCTTTTTCAGTACCTCCCACCAGACGGGATACAACTAACCATGAACGTACATTGATACACCACCACAGTTTATATTAGAATTCACCCCTGCATTTTGCAAAATGCATTTAAAGAGAACCTGCTTACACATCCTCCAGTAAGATTTATTTCCCCAGAGGCCCATAAGCACCGCCCCTGCCCAAGGCCAAAACTGCGCCCCATTAACTTTATTAGCAGTGGAGCGGGGCCTAGCTTTAATGATTAACGTCTGTACCTAAAAACAACTGATCAAGGCTGACAAACCCCATTTAAAAAGATACACAGTGTTCTAGGTCACTGACTATTTTTATCGGTTTTATCCTGATCTCCAAAAGCTGGGCACACCTTTAAACCAAAGCTGTGCTCCTGGGGCAAACAAGGGCTGTCATCCACCAAGCCTTAGACCTGACTTGGAATCTGAGGCTGCGCATCAAATCTCAGCGAAATACACCTCCTGGGTGCTCTGTCAATCACTTCACAACATTCCCAGCTAGTTGTTTTCTATCTGTAATTTATAGACTGTGCTGTCTCTATGAGCACTACTTACAGGGCTTGAGCTACACTTCAGTATCTGTACAGGGTCATTACTGGTAACTCCCCCAGTTCCCACTGACTCCAACTGTGGTGCTGACAAAGGGTCTGCAGAAGATATGCCCAGTGTCCTCTAGTGTGAGTGAAACACCTACTGTGTGCTAAGTTCATTACACGAACTTACCTCATTTGGACAAAGTATTTTTAATAAGGCAGGCACTACTCTCCCTGCTGCAAACAACAAAGCTGACTTGGGGAACTGAGGAAACTCATGCAGGGCCAGGAACAATACAGCTCCCAAGTGAAGCAACCTGTTGAATGCCCCCCACGCCGTGCCTCAAGGGCCACAGTCTCCAGGACTTCTGCCCTGGTATAGCACTCCTATGTACATGGGACATTTAGTTTGTGACATGAGACCGCTTTCATCATATATTTAATTTTCTATTTATAAAGTAGCCTCTTGTAAAATGCTGAAGCTGGTGATAATCTCTTCCCTTTAAAGAGTGGGCCCCAGTTGGATTCAAGGGTTAGGAATCAATAAGTTTTCCTATATGTAAAAAGCAGAAAACCAGAGGTTCTGATTCTCGCCTTTACTACCTTCTCATCTTCATAGAAGGCCTCAGAGGGATGTGCAGGGAAGAGTTCCAAGACACAACACAGGCAACCAGTACCAAGGATGTTTACATTCCAGCCTCTCTTTACTGTCTCCAGAAGAGGCGCGCTGGGACACCTGGCCTCACTGTAAGACCTATACAGACCAGTTCACTCGTCTGTTAAAAGCAAAATACCATGGGAAAGCTACTGACCCAGGGTCTGCTTGCCAGTATCAAAGACGTAACCAGACACCTTATTTATTAAACCATAAAGCACAAGACACTTTCTATGGGCCAGAATTTAGAAACACAATCCAAACCTTTCATAAAAGTATAAAACTGCTTTTGTTATCAGAGTAATGCTACTTATTAATAATGCCAATCCCTCAACAACTTTGTTCAGGAATCCTTAAATGTATTCAATTAATCGAAAAATCTCTCTGGCTTCTCTTACTCATCCCTGCCTCCAGTGAAAAATCTAAAACAAACAAAAACCAATCTTCCACGGCAACTCTCTAGAGTATGGTTCATGGGAGTGGCTAAAGGTAGAAAGGCCAGGTGAGGGTCTGCACCTCACCTCCTCCCCAGTGTGTTCATTAGCTGCTGGGTATGATATGGCACCCTGCCACACACCTTCCCTGCCCCTGCCAATACCTCTGGCAGTTCACACACATTGCCCCCAGGAGACGCATCATCTTGGTAAGAGGCAAGAAAAATAAGGCCCATTTTCACCTGAGCCAAGTTTGATGACAGAGAAAACCCCCAAATGTGAGGCAGAATTAGGGAGACAACTGATTATCCAGTAGTGAGGTGGAACCATATTCTAGTACTAGTTCTGCCATTCAATTACTGAGGGAGATTCCAAATCTCTGGCTCCCTTTGGGGTCTAGTTTTCTGGTTTATAAAATGGAGAGGAGAGGCTTAGAGTAGATCTCTGCTCTGCAAAGTGTGTAATCAAATTAGTGAGTGGTAATCAGTATTTTGTTAATTTGTCTGGATAAAATAGGAAAACAGTAAATATAAGTGTACTGCATGCACAAAGTAAGTCCTGTTGTGTGAGTCTTGTATTTAAATTTTGTTCATTTTCTCGATATGAACATACATATGGTTTCAATACACAACATATTTCTCACATTTGGGGTTGCAGACAGAGAAGCAGAGATTCTATTCTATCATTGCTCACAGATTCTAGCTCTGTGGGAAAATAAAGGATCAACTGTCCACAAGGACTATCATACATCACTGTCCTCTCTAGAGGCCTCAACCTGGCAAGAAAGAAGTATCCAAAGCACCTCTCTGTTTCACCAGCTACTTCCTCTGTTCCACATGTAGTTTGAGCAGTGGGATCTCTCAATGGCTTTTGAACATCTGAGGTCTAAGGCCCAGATTCCCAGGAATCCTGGAGCAGTAACTGTGAAGTCCATGAGATATGTGGACCCTCTACCTAAGGAGACAGGGAATAACTGTAAAATATTGGCTTTAGACTTAACTTCTAACATTGCTTCACATTTGTTTATGAAACAATGAATAAAGAACACAGGACATGACTCATCCTCGGCTAGGATGAGTAAAGCCACCTAAACCTACCAAATTGACTTAAGGATAAGCTGGAAACAATACTTTACTATTCTTGACTTTTAAAGTACTGCAAATAAAACAACTATGACTCATGAAAGCCCCTGGGCCCTTAGCTCATACAACCAGAATTTAATGAAGTTACAAACAGGATCTTCTGGGCCCACTTATTCTGCTTAAAAGCCCCAGAGCCAGGTAGTCACATGGGATGGTGTGAAGCACACTAGTCTGGTAGTGGAAAAACAACCCTTACCACCAGCACCTCCTCTGTGAGCCCCAAAGCTACCCTCCACCTGGCATCTGGACACATCTGTACACAATCCACAACTATACCACCACAGTTGGCCACCAGAACTCTCAAACATTGCTGGTAGGAATGCAAAATGGTATAACTACTTTGGAAAAGCAGTTTGGCAGTTTCTTACTAAGTTAAACATATACTTGTTATATGACCCAGTAATCCTACTCATAAGTATTTACCTAAGAGAAATGAAAACAAAAGTCCACACAAAGACTTGTACATGAATAGTCATTAACAGTACTATTCCCAATACTAAAAGATGGAAGCAACCCAAATGGGTGAAGGAATAAACTGGGTATGCATATTTTGGATATTTATTCAGCAATAAAAGGAATATATTGATACATGCAACAACAAAAGCTGATCACAAAAAACATGTTAAGTGAAAAAAGTCAATCACTCTATATATTTTATGATTTCATACATACAGAATTCTAGAAAAAGCATAATTACAGTAGAAGGAAGCAGGTAAGCAGCTTCCTGGGAGTAATAAAGGAGTCCAGAGGATGCTTAAGAGTAATGAAAATGTTCTATACTGTGACTGGGAGAGTTAGTATATAAACTTGTCAACATTCATCAAATTACAGACTTAAAATTGGTGAATTTTCTTGTAGTAAATTAAAAGGATTAAATTTCTCTTACACACTTTTGAATTAACAGAATTTTCATAATAAATACATATTTATTTAATAACCAGAAGACTATCCTTTAAAAGGTCACACTAACTGTTAAACAGCTTCTACATGCAAATGCATTGGCTGAAGTTTACTTCCTGTCTATTCTAACTGGGTTCATTTGCCTCACACTAAGCGTCCTGAATTCTTATACCAAGGTTAGCCTAGGTTGCTATCCTGGTTAAAGGATTTCTCTTTTACTGTGAAGGCACCTCCAACCCCAAATGAAGACTTTTAAGACAACCACTTCTCCCATCATATATCCATGACATCAAGTCATCTCATTATGAAAGGCTAATTTTTTATCAGGGTCATGATGTTAGCAGACTTCCATTAGTTGCATGGTTATACTTTCCAGTTCTTGTCAAGTAAAAGCACACTCATCTTTTACAAACAAAATAAAAACATCCTTTATAGGCCCTTTTGTCTAACAGAAGCATAAAAGTTTTGATACTTTCTGTAAAACACCCATAAAGAAAGAAAAACCACTATCAAATTTGTTCCTATTACAATAGCTTTCTTGTTCTCAAACATGGTTAGCATACACCTACCTCAGGGCCTTTGCACCTGCCATTCCTTCTGCTTAGTACATTCTTCCCCAGATATCGGCCTGATTTATTACTCTCTTACCTCCTTCAGAGTTCTTCGTGCCAATGTCAGCTTTTTTTTTTTTTTAAGATTTATTTATACATGCAAGCTGGGGTACAGGCCAGAGGTGTGGGGTGGCGAGAGGCTCCACCAGAAACAGAGTGGGGAGCAGAACAGGCAGATCAGAAATACACTGCTGAGGAGAGCAGTGGGCGAGGCAGGAGAGGTCTGCCCCACCATGTGGGATTCTCCCCGGCTGGGCATCGAACTCACATTGCCACTGCCGACAGCTCCATAGCGCAGCACTCAACCACCACGCCACCAGAGAGGCCCCAAATATCAGCTCTTTAGTGAGGTCTTCCTTAGCCACCCCTCTAAAAGTACCACACCCTTTCTTTTCTCCTTGGTACTTGTACCCATCTAACAGATGGTTTTCCTATTTGTCTTATTTTTTTGTCTTCCCCACCCTGCCACCACCAAAAAACAAAATCATTAAAAAGGACAAGAGATTTTTGACAGTTCTGTTCACTGCTGAATCACCAGTATAGAAAAGCACCAGGGCAGAGTAGGCACCCTACAGGGTGTGCCTTAAACCACTACTGCGTCACGAACACCTGCTGCATACAGATCAACAAGAGATTCCAAGGCACCCACTGCAATTATCTAAACCCACACCGATCATACAGTGAGTACAATGATTAAAACACGTCGTAAAATGCATTCTGAGCACTGACTGGTGTTTATTTTGCTTTTATAATCTTCTGCCTTACCAAGCCTGCTTTAACTGGGGAGTATAAAGAAAGAACCCTACAGCTGAACCCTCACTTAGGACCTGCTGGTATGGAAACATTAATGTAAACAAAGCATGGACTCTTAACATAAGGACAAACAACCTTTTGGAAAATTCTCTATTGTAGAAAAATCAGGCAAGAAAATGGTCACTAAAGAATAAACTTTGGGCCTCCCTGGTGGCACAGCGGTTGAGCGCTGCGCTATGGAGCTGTTGGCAGCTGCGATGCAAGTTCGAAGCCTGGCCGGGAGAATCCCACATGGTGCAGCAGACCTCTCCTGCCTCACCCACTGCTCCCCTCAGCAGTGTATTTCTGATCTGCCTGTTCTGCTCCCCACTGTCTCTGGTGAACCCTCTCGCCACCCCACACTTCTGGTCTGTACCCCAGCTTGTATGTATAAATAAATAAATCTTTAAAAAAAAATAAAAATAACTTTAAAAAAAGAATAAACTTTTAGGGCCTCCCTGGTGGCGCAGCGGTTGAGCGCTGTGCTGTGGGCCTGTCGGCAGCGCGATGCGGGTTCAACGCCCAGCTGGGGAGAATCCCACATGGTGCGGAGGACCTCTCCTGCCTCGCCTGCTGCTCCCCTCAGCAGTGTATTTCTGATCTGCCTGTTCTGCTCCCCACTCTGTCTCCGGTGAACCCTCTCGCCGCCCCCCGCCTCTGGCCTGTACCCCAGCTTGAACAAAAAAAAAAAAAGAATAAACTTTTAAAAATGTGTTTACAAGATTAAAATCCTACCCCATCATAGTTCAAAACAAATATACAACTCATATTCAGAATTCTGTATTTATACTGAGTTCATATCTCAAAGACCCAAGGTTTTCAGGTTGCTAAATCATCACTGAAAGATAATTACCCCCATCTTTTTGTAAGCAGAGCAAATAAGGGCCACAGGTTGCTGCTGAGTATCTGCGGAAGGCCTCATCAACAATCGGTGTCCCAAGCAAGAGGACATGGAGGAAAATCATTTCCTCCATGACTGGGACTTCCAGTGAAGTCATACAACAAATAAGGCACAATCACTGGTGACAAAATGAATATACAAAAAGGAGCTTTAGCAAAATAAAGGCAGAAAGGTAAAGGGAAGTTGTTAATGTTTACCTTGACGGAGGTACTAAGGACAGTGACCTACCAGACTGACAGGAAAATTATCACGACTGCTCAATTAAAAAAAAAATATATCAAGTACCAGGCAGGACATGTCTAATCCCCCATCATGGTCGCAGTCACCTCCACACCCAACAATAGAAGGGACATACTAGTAGGATACAAATAAAAGTTTGCTTACCAATATTTCATTTTTTAACAACATGAGAAAATGCTCATGATATACTCTCCTAGTGAAGAGTATGTATTTTATTTTCTGGACTATGTCTAAAGACTTAGAGAGGAAAAGACTGGCAAAAATATCAGCTATGCCACTGAATTATACGCTAAAAATTGCTGAATCTTATATTAATGGTGAATCTTATATTAAATGCATTTTACCACAAACACAAAATTAAAAACCAAAGTAGCAACTACTTTTCATGGCTCTCTACTCCCTTCCAAGCCTTGTAGTCACTGCATAGAAAAATGCAGTGCCTTGAATGCCTTTAAGTCTCACAGCTCACGTCTGAAAGAAATGTGGTAATTTTCCAAATCTGACAACAATCCTAAAAATTTACATAACAGGGCCTCCCCGGTGGCGCAGCGGTTAAGCGCTGCGCTGTGGAGCTATCGGCAGCGGTGACGCTAGTTCGACGCCCGGCCCGGGAGAATCCCACATGGTGCGGCAGACCTCTCCTGCCTTGCCCGCTGCTCCCCTCAGCAGTGTATTTCTGATCTGCCTGTTCTGCTACCCGCTCCGTCTCTGGTGAACCCTCTCGCCGCCCCACGCTTCTGGCCTGTACCCCAGCTTGTATGTATAATTAAAAAAAAAAAAATTACATAACAAATGATGAATTATGTAGTGGAAAGAAACTTATAAATTCTCAAAAACAAAAAGTAAATGGGGGCCTCCCTGGTGGCACAAGGGTTAAGTCACAGCACTATGAAGCTATTCAGAGCCACTGCAGCAACAGTTTGATCACCAGCCAGGGAGATTCCCACATGGCGCAACAGACCTCTTCTGTCTTGCTCGCTGCTCCCCTCAGCAGTGTATTTCACAGTTAAGCCACCTGTTCTGCTCCCCATTCTGTCTCTGGTGAATACTCTCACCGCCCCCCTCCCCGCCACACACACATCTCTGGCCTACACTCCAGCTTGTATGCATAAATACATCTTAAAAAAAAAAGGAAATGGAGATACTTCCTAGAGAAATGATTGTGTGGCCTTTCTATAAAAAAAATTATGACAATGCTATCATAAAAAGAGGCAGTCAAAAATGCTGCCCCAAAATGTAGAGGGAAATCTAATTGTTTTGTCTACTTTTGGAAACGTGTAACTTCTGATGGTTCCTTTTTTCAATCTAAATGGTCAATTTCTTATCCAATTGTCATAATTGTCATATTTTGTATGAAGATGTCATTTATAATTACTTCTAAATGTAAATTATATTTATAAATTTTATATATGTTACATTATATAAATTTCAGACACCACAAAACTTGAATATGCTCTAAGTGGTAAGACTGCCACACGCTTCTCTTTGGTCTTCTGAATGTTCCAAATGTCTTGAAATATTCTCAAATTCAGAGCATTATGTTACATTTACAATTGGAAAGTATTAGGGGGTAATAAAAATACGTAAGACTTCACTGAGACCAAAATAGGAAAACCCAGATGGCTCTCAGCTCTTGAAGGTTTTTAACTCATCCATAAACACACACTGATCCAAGCTATACCACACACTCGGAGCTCCAGTCCATGACGGACCCTGGGAGAAGGGATCACTTGGGAACAAGTGAGGATCAACGACCTCAACACACGTACGTGTTCTAAGGCACGTACAAGGCAATGGAGGAGCAGAGGAAGAGGTGACCAACTCCTCAGCATTCAATGACAACAGGCTACAACCATGTTGGAGACAAGAGCTGCCTTACTGAACTCTATTCTGTAACTCCTTCACTCTTGTAACAGCCCTCTGGAGTACAGATGGGTGCAACTGAAGCACCTCGAGGTTACCACATCCCAAAGGTCTCATCACAGAAAACAACATATACCTAAAATGAAAGGGTCACTGCTGACAATACTAGAATTACCGTCATCCTAAACTCAAAGGATTGCAGCTGACTGGCTGGGAGAGTCACCTCCATGTTACATCAGGGGCTATTTCCGCCAAATCAACAAGCCCAGAGACCAATGCTGATGTCCTACAACAGCTTGAACAGATGCCCTCAGTCCAACACTAGGTGTTCATTTTCTTCCTCATTAGCATTTTATTCTAGTTGTAATAAAGGAGAAAACTGCAAGTTGCAAAGGGAATTATTTCAAGAAAGTCCCAACAATACAAATCATGAGCACCCATTCCCCCAATGCTAAGGGAAAAATAAAACAGTAGATTCTCTTCCAAAAATTTGGACAAGCTTTTCCAGAAGGGAAATAATAGCTTTTCAAATGCTTCTGTGCCCTAGAAATGCCAGCATGACCACACTGCCCCATCTCTTTGACTATCAGAGCAGATTTCTGGAATGACAGGCTGGATGGTGCCAAGATGGAGGGGGACAGGGAGAAGGAGCTTTCAACCTACTTAGAAATATACTCATCTGAGCTACACTGCTAGAATAAGTTTTTTAAAGAAAATAATTTTAAAGAATTTTCAGAACTACAGCTTTTTCTAACTAAAACTGTAGCAAAACACCCTCAAGGAAATGTTACTGATTCTAAGGTCCCACATCCTCTTTATCAAATTTTCTTAAAAATAGCTAAATGTATTCCATAGAACTTTGACACCATGAATTTTCAATCCTCCTCTAAAAGTGCATTATCCTCTTTAGAGGGCAATTTGTGTTCCGCCTCCTCCTCCTTGATGCAGATTATGACACACACCACGCTGGAGAAAATATACTCAATGTTGAGACTATGGCCAAAGTTGCTCTGAAGTCTTATCTCTGGGTACTCTGCACCTCGACTTACAGTTCACTCTTGTGCCGGTAAGTCAGGGTCCATCAGCTACAGGTACAATTATATGCTCCCTGCCCGCAGTCAGTGTTTACTCCTGCCTCATTCTCAGCCTGTTCCCAAACAAGATGACACATGAATTCATCCTCTCAAACAAGTGTGCTAAAAATAATTCAGTCTTCATGGGCACCCACAGAACCCAAGCAGTCTGATCTGGCCAGGCCAGCAGCCTGAGAGGATACCTGTTGGTGAAGGGACAAGGTGTGCCTGTAACAAAGGGGCACAATTTTCTCAGGTCCTCAAAATACCTCACGCAAGTAAACATCCCCCCACCCTGCCTCAAGAGTCTACAGAAATGTACCAAGTTCACAGCACCAATCTTGGCAACTTTTATCAACCAACCACTCTGTCTCAGAACAGTCAGCACCCCACCAACAGCCAGGAAGAGAGTGAGATATGGGAGAAAATTCCTGACACTGAACAGAGCCATTTGCCAGTCATCCTCCATGAGTCCTGAGATTTCTTTTCAAAATAAGGCACAGCAAAATATTAAAACATGGGCCTCCCTGGTGGCGCAGCGGTTGAGCGCTGCGCTGTGGCGCTGTCGGCAGCGGCGACGCGAGTTTGATGCCCAGGCAGGGAGAATCCCACATGGTGCGGCAGACCTCTCCTGCCTCGCCCGCTGCTCCCCTCAGCAGTGTGTTTCTGATCTGCCTGTTCTGGTCCCCACTCTGTCTCTGGTGAACCCTCTCGCCGCCCTACACCTCTGGCCTGTACCCCAGCTTGTATGTATAAATAAATAAATCTTTAAAAAAAAATATTAAAACATGTCTTTGGGGAAATCAAGTTCAACAACATCCATATTTCTTAAGAAAATCACACACTGACCACCTTTTGGAGTCACCTGGCTTGTGTGAAGGGCAATGAATTCAATCAAGAGGAGGTCTGAGAACTGGAGGGGAAGGCCAGGCACTGCTACTTTTGTCATTCTGTTCCCTTCCTTTGGCTCTATACTAAGAGCCTAAGGTATTTTCAAAGTAAATGCACTTTTTGAGAGCAAGATACATTCTTTGGTCATTCCTGGAAGACAGGTAGCCTGTCCCTTCCTTCCCAGCCCTCACCTGCCCCAAATCTGCTGGCCACACCCATCAGTTTTCAGGGCCCAGAGTCTGTCAGCTACTAGCTGGCACTTCTGCAAGGTCCGCTCTTCCAAATGCCCCAGAACCCCAGATGCTGGGCTTACAGTCCTCCCACGATGTCCCAGTGTAGGTGTAGCATCCCAACCAACCCTTTGGGTTCTCAAGCACGAAGCCCTGAGACTGTGTTACTGTCTATCCCATGATGGCCAGCATGGGTTCTAAGTAGGGCAAAGGCCAGCTCTAAGGAGCTATATTCTCCTACTCGGATATGAACACAAAGAAAGAAAAATTCAAACTCAGCAAGGGGTCAGCAACCAATTCCTGTCTCTCCTCCAAAAGCACATACCTTGAAACACACACATTTCACTGCCTTACATGTAAGACCTCTATTCATAATAGCAGAAAAATTGAAAAGATTCAATAGAACTGACTGACTTAGAGGATAATCTCAGCAACATGCAAGTAAGTGATTTAAGAGTTACTGGTGTATGTTTTTGCTATTAGGTCTCTCAAGCTCATAAAAACATACATTCTTTGGTCAAGTATACTATACTATACTATACCCAGCCTTCTTCCTTTGTTGGGTAACTGAAGAGTCTCTCAAGGAAACAGGATTCTGTTAAGCAGCAGAGCCAAAAAGTACTGGGCTCACCTCAACAGGGCACCCTATAAAAGAAACTAAACTGCCAACTCTGAGAAGATTTAACATCATCTGAGAAGGGAAGCAAGAAGTGATAGCACAGTTGACAAAGACTAAGTTTATAGCACATCTAAGCAAATGGGCATCAGAGTAAAGGCTGACAGAGGTGAAGCTAAGTTGATCCTAAGACAGCCGCTGCAGCATAATACTGAATTTGTACAGACGATCTCAGTCAGAGACTGGGGCACTGAAAAGGTGGGAAGGAGGGTTACGGCCTAAATGGAATATCCAGTATTAGTTTTATACATGTAAAACAATTGATTATTCAAGCATCGAAGGGATGCAAGATCTCTGTATATTCCAAAAAAGTAAAATGAGCTTCACAAGGCCCATGGAGCACCTCACTTTTGTGCAGCTGTGGACAGGAAAGCCACTGGCCCTGGAGTAGCGCAAACTACCAACAAGGCTCAAGGAAAGGAGAATGGCGGCTCTTCTGACAAGGTAGGATTAAGGTAAACCGATGTGGCTCAGAGCACTTGGGGCAAGGCAGCAGTTACTCACAAACAGCCGGGGAGATCCAGCCCAGGAAGTGAGAAGGCACCTTCTCCCAGCTAAGAGCAGAAAACAGCAACACTAGGGCCAAGTGTTCTGCTTCCTGCTCTCTTAACGCATCTTATTCCATTAAAAGTAATGGTATTAAAAGAAACAGTACTCCTTAGAGTTGTTCATACAATTTCTAAGACTACTGCAGTTTCTCCAGCAAGATACATGGATGAATACGTAGGAAAAAAAAAACATACTAAGTGATCTTATGTTTTGACCAATTATGAATTTCAGTTAAACACATTCATAAGAAGAGTTTAAATATATTAAGAATAATTGTCCACAACAAAAAGCAAGCAGAGGGACTTGTGACAGCACCTACTGGACTTCTAAGTCACAGGGTTTTAAGAAAATTCAACACCTAAATTCTTCCGTCCAGATTGGGATAAGACTTCTGATCACTTCACTTGGTGGCGAGGAACAAAAAGAATACTAGTCAAAGACCAAACACAGTGAGGATTCCATGAAAAGTAGGGAGAGCTGGCACTTTCTTGTGGACAGGGTAGTACAGGTGCCAACCAGATCGCGTCAGCAACAGCTGTATTTCACAACATTTAGAATCAAATCAAGGCATAGATTTGTTCTACTACCTGTTTGGACCTGGAGACTACCATCCTCCCAACCATTTAAGTCTTAACTCTGTGGCATTTCAGTGACATAAAGAACAAAAAAAAAATCTTTCTTGTTACTAGAAGATTAACTTCTGGCCACTATGTACTTAGAATGCAGTTGCCTCAATGGCAGAGGTGTTATCTATGTATTTGTCATAGTTTAATACTTACCTGTAAGACTGAATGAACATAACTTCAATTAGAAAAGAGATCTATTGGGGCCTCCCCGGTGGCGCAGCGGTTAAGCGCTGCGCTGTGGAGCTGTCGGCAGCGGCGATGCGAGTTCGATGCCCGGCCAGGGAGAATCCCACATGG